>JAUELU010000042.1:4449891-4462560 GCA_032357145.1 Evasterias troschelii | reverse complement strand
CGTTGCTGGTTACCAAGTAAGTTTTTATGCTAATATATATTTTGAGTAATTACCAAATGTGTTCAGTGCCTTTAAAAGGGATACAGTTTGAAAATGTTGCCCAATTGTGACCTGGGGGTTGTTGACTTCCAATTTGAGGTGTTTTGGATGACATGTACATGTAGGCCCTGAAATAAATGGTCCTCTTTGACAAGTATAGGGACATTTTTCAAGACTGATGCTAGGGATGTTTGGAAAATAACACCGATGCAGGGGTGTTTTATTTTTGGGAGGGGGGAAAACTCGACGGGCCCAGAGACTAACCATATCAAATTGAGCAGAGGGTAAAAGTTCAAATATAAATGGATAATTTCTCCTTATACAGCAAAAAGCTGTGAGACTTCCAAGTATTTTGTGAGTGTTTTTGAACATTTAGCATAATGCAATGTATACTATGGGAAGTTAATTTAGTGGGATGCAACCTTAGTGTGTAATTGACTACTCTAAATGGATTCCTTTTAAAAGACTAAGAGCATGAATATTGGTTTCTCTAATAATGAGCAGCATACTTTAATGACAGCATTTGTACGACCACCACCATTGTCTTGTTTGCTTCTACAGCCAAACCATAACCTCCACACCCGGTCTCACCACCTCCTTATGAGAAATTACACAGCCAATTACCATGCCAAGTTCCTGAGAACATAACATGGAATAAATAGATTTCTTAATTACACATAACTGAAGGGATAAAGTATGGAGAGATTCTCAAACTGAATATCATTATTATCAGATGGCCAAGTCTGAAATAATTGGTTAGTTTTGGAGTCCCATTGCCCCATCCGTACAAACTACAAATTACAATAATTTTAATTTAGATTTTATGAGAACACACAATATAAATTTATTGTGTATCATGCCTTTGCAAATTTGTGGCCCCCATTTTGATAGCGAACAATATTTTAAGTACAATTTTTTTTGCATTGCAGGCTTTTATAAAAAAAATATGTTAACATTTTGAAATTTTCAAGTATATTTTTGTTGATGAAGCAAACAATTTAAGAGTTTTTTTTTAAGTCACTAGGCCTATAACCTGCAAATGATGTACAAAGGACAAGTGCATCCTACATTCAAAAAGTAAGATTTAACATGTTGAAATTCAGTGAGAACATATTTTTTCAACAAATGCTGCCAGTGCGGAACACTCTAACCTAAAGCATGGACCTGTATTAATTTGATAAAATACATTTATTTATGAAATGAGAAATAATAATAATAACTTTTGATTTATATAGCACATACAATGTATTCTGTAAAGTGCAATGCATGATATATTTAAATACTTCAATGGTCTTCAGACAAAGTACAGGATTGCAGATCAGGACACAGGTAATAAAAGACAGAAAAGTACCAATCCTACAGAGAAATATTTAAAACTGAAATAAAAGTTATTTAAAAGCCAGTCTTTATTAGCTATAGACAAAATAGCTGTTGTCTATTGTCAAGATTGTTGTTTGTTTTCCTAAAAATCATACTTAACACTTACACGATGAAAGACTCAGATTAGATCATATAATATCAAAGCGTACTTTATGTAGGTCATGAAGTTATTGTTAACTATAATTAGCTTAACATCATTAACTAATTAACCCAGTTAAAATTGGTCAACAGGAATTTTTAGTTAGCCAATCATGAAACCGCCATATTTCATATGTCCGGATCACTAAACATTTTCAATTAGACATCTTGTGGGATACTGTTTGTTGGCCAAACACAAGTGTGACGTCACCCTGACATCATTCATGGCACTCTTTTACCCAGGATGTACAAAACTCATGGTTCGAAGAGAGGATTGAAGCTCTGCATGGTGTGGAAAATAAGAACTATACCTGCGGGTACAACCATGTAATTTATAGGGTAAATCTCTTTTGGGAGGAGTGTTGGCTCTGAAAAGAGCCAGTGTGGGCTCTCTACCCACAAGTTTACTAGTTACTTCTTACATGGAACAAAAGTAAAAATTAAACCTATATCCAGAAACATTACTTGTTCTAGGCTATTAAGCTCAGTTTATATTATAAAAATACTCCAAAAATCTATCTTATATAACAAATCAGATTTTATTACCAGTTAATTCCAAGACATTAAATCTAATTCATAGATTTTCAGTATTAAAACATTCAACGTTAACTGGTAAATTTCCCGAAAATAGTTGTGTTTTTGACCCCTTACAGTTGCAGACTTAAACAAGTCATTTAATTTTGGAGATTCAGAAGATTAAGTGCTTCGCGCAGCAAATAAACATTCTGTGCAGCGCCCCAGCACACTGCATAAACTGTCAGGGTTTGGGACAAAAGCTTCTGTGAGGACCTGATACAGCTAGCAATGACATTAAGGACGGATGACCAGCATGTCAAGAGAGTCACACAATGCGCTTTTACACAATATTATCAGAATTTTGATAAATTAGTCTCATAATACAATATGTAAAATTATGTCTCTTAAAAACAATATTGCCAGAAACTGATTCCCCTTTCCAAAAACCAATGAAGGACTATACCATGTGTTGTTTTAACCATTGACCATCCTGCTGTTTTGGATGTTTTTTTTCAAACCATTTGAGCAGTTGATACATTTTGTTGTGCTAATGTGTACATGTATGTTTACTTTTCCAGAGTGCTAAAAGCATAGCTGGTTTAGTAGGAATAGTCTAGTCATAGTAGTCACCCGTCATAGTCACTATTGAGGCAATTCAAATTATCCACAACCGAAATGTGGAAGTGTTGTTTTTTTTTACAACATTTAAATAAACCAATAACATTAAATAAACAGGACACTGGAGTTGACCCTATCAACTTCAGTGAAATAAGCTTTTGATAAGATTGCAGTGCACACTGTACAGTCACAGCTTGATCACTAGATCAAATCAAGAGTTTGGGATGGAATGCACAAACTGAGGAAGCTATCCCACAGTCTACTGTACATAATACAAGCTTATTCCCATTGAGATGGTTTGTGTGTTCTGAATAATTCTTACCTTTGACCTGACTGATCTATTAAAAGGTCTTTTGATAAAATCTCATTATTTATGCAGCTACTTTTAAAGTGGTCTAAGACACAAGTAAAAGTTATAAGAAAAGTCTTCAGAAAGAACAAAAATCCATCACCAATTGTATTTAAATTTCTTCTTGCAAAGATGCTATTAGACGTTTTATACAAACCTGTGCATTAAGTTTTTGATGTGTATAATAGTGTAGGTGAACTTTAGGTGAGCTACTATTAAAAAAAGCAAATCAGTCCGTAACCATGGTATCGCCCTTTTCACAAATTGAAACATGTTTTTTGTAATCCTTAACATTTCATTTATCTGCTACAGTGTTTTTGCCTTTACCCTTAAATTTTAAGGTTAATCAAGGACTGTGTACTATTAAATATCTTTAATGAATACCAAGTCCCCAAAGCCAAAGGTTGACCTTGTATCCACCCATTTGATGTCAGAAGGTACAGAGTTAACCATATTTGGTCATTCTTTCTCTTGATGGAGATCTTATCAAAAACTGTACATGATGTACATAGATATGTGTATAATAGGCCTGCCTCTTAGAAATCTAAGTCTGCAACCAATCATAAAGATAATGATCCATAAAACCTCTGACACTTAACATTCTTTTGATTCAATGTTTCGTTTTATTAACAAAAATGTAGGTTCTTTGCAGGCCAACGTGTGTATAAATTCCTCACAATTTAAAACAAAGAACGTGTTTTGTTTTTTTAACAATAATCAGATGTACTCAATTAACTTGAGGTCTTACTGCCGCACACAGAACAAAATTGTGCAGGTTACAACAATTTGGAGGCACAATTTTGATAAATTTAAATGCTTTTAATTAAAACCAATATGTGTCTCCTTCCAAGTTCTACCCTACATGTAATTAAAGATGATGTAACTGTGACAAAAATATAAACTAAGATTTTCAAGTGTACATAAAAATATTATGTTGAAGGAACAACATGTATTTAATTTAATTCACTGAATAAACAAAATAATTAACAGTTCATAAACTTTCAGGTTCAGAAATAAACAAATTCTCAATTAACTCCTTTTTCATGGATACAATCTCAGTTTTACAAGGTTTGTGGCCATAGGCTGAGCAAGTCTCATGCCTATTGAAAACAAGTCGAAAAAAATCTGTTATGAAATTAAGTTTGTGTCTGTTTGTATAAATGTACACATTCTTGAAAAATACCCATTACTATTTGTTATAAATACAATTTAAAATTTTCAATAAAACAAACGGGCCTAATTTGTTAAAAATCTAACACTGACACAAAATAATACTTGGAACCGAAGCTTACTTTTTAAGAGATTCCATAAGAACCATGCCAGGTTTAATGACTTACATAAACATCAGTTCAAGGCAAACTTGTCATTGTTTACAAATAACCGGAAATTGAGGTAAAGTTTTATTCTCAAATTTTCTTCAGTGATTTGTTACACATTTTACTTCCATACTTTGTGGCAAAATTGTACTTTCCCCAAAATTCAATATTTGTTATGCCAGATGTTAAACTAGAGTATTTGATGAAACAGAACATTCACAATATGGTTTGGACCAACTTGGTCCTAAAAGTTTGAATACATGCACTACTTGCACAGTCTATAGCTTGTACAAATCTACATGAGTCGTTGCATTTCTAGAACAAAACCTGTGTAGTAACTTGCATATTGTCAATTAGTATCCTCTGATCCTCTTCAGAAAAAAATTGTATATTTCTTGATATTTTTTCTCTGAAACTTGGTGGTAATATTGTGTAAAAACAATACAAAACAATTAAGTGTTACACATTACATACACTTTTTACCTCCATGACCATGAGTATAATTTATCATACCTTAAATTATCTGGTCAAAAGAAAATGGTGAAAACCTCTTGTGTTAACTGTTTTCAAATATTGGGTTTTAGGCAAGATAAAAAAACAAACATGTTTAGCGTCCTGCCTTTTTGAAAGGAAGGAGGAGGGCCTTTTTATTTTTTATTTTTTATTTCAAAATGGCCGCTTGACACATTTTTCCAAAATGGCGGCCACAAAATTTTCCAAAATGGCCTCCCGAATTTTGTTTCTTTTAAATGGCCGCCCGGCACATTTTTTAAAATGGCGGCCACTTAGACTCATGAAATGACATTAAGTATTAAAAATACGATCCTATTTATTTTAAAATTACATTTTTTAGAAAAAAATTAAAATAAATCGTAAAAAAAAAAAAAAAAAAAAAAAAAGAGGCGGCCCCTAAAAAGGAAGCGGGCGGGGCGCTAAACATGTTTATTTTTTTACTTGGCCTTAGACTGCAACATCAAAACCATTATGTTTCCTTATTTCAAAAAAACTACAGAATTTCAAGCAAAAATATTCAAATGGAAGGTTTCCACCATGACCATTGCTAGACCATACATTGTTATGTGCAATCTGTGAACTAAATTTTTAGTTGCTTTATAAAATAAATATCCTTCAAAAAAGGGCTGATGTACTGCTCATGGTTAAGATTAAACAGGCCATCCTTCTACCTTTACCTGTAGAAAGATTACTTCCATTGGGTCACAACAAAGGTTATGAACCTTGGGTTTTTCCTCCATGCTTGGGCCATAGAGAAGGACCACTGTTACCAGAGAGGAGGGGGGACAAAGGGCAACCTCTTGTGCCAGAGTAAACAATGGCACGTGCCAGGTCTTTGTGCAAGCTGTATCACTTGGCAGCTTTAACAGCTGGCTAACAAAGACCATCCAAAGACCAAGTTTTTTTAGGGCGACCTTACCAAGCTTGAATAGGCAATTCAAACTGTCAAAAATAGTAATGGTTTGCATGGACTCAACTTCATTGTAATACCACTCATAAATACTATCATGGTTAATATCAAACATATATCATGTACAGAGATTTATTAGGCATATCAGGGCAAGAGAGTGTTCCAGGTATTTTGCACAGTATTTGTACAGAACATCAAGGGAATTGTTGCAGCTGTTTTGTCCATACTGTATACGGTGATAGTACATTTTCTCACAGGATGATATTCTTCTTATTTTGATCAAATTTGTATCTTTATTTTTGCCCTTAGAAAAATCAGCAACATTCTTATTAAACAAATGAAAAGCCTACTTAAATTGTTATATGTTAGCCCTACTTTTTCCATTGGTCAAGTGTCATGCATGTTTTAGTAATTACTTTATAAATTTTTAAACACAAAAAAATAAATACAAAACCAGTCCGTTAACAAAAAGCTTGGTTCAGTAGCAAACTACTTGATTGACATTGTAACTGATCATCACTAGTAGAGAAAGTATGTCAATAATTTTTTTTAAAATGTTAAAGGTACCCATTTATGTTTCAGCTCACTTCGTTTATTTCTACATAGGCCTATTGTGTAATTTGGAGGGCAGGCCTCGGTCTGAATAACAACTGTGCTCCATACAAGTATGGGGATCTATGATGGAGTTACAAAGCAAAGAACACTGTCATACAATTAAAAGACTTTGTGGCAAAATCCCATCTGCTGTCTTCTAAAACTTATGACAAAGAAAAGACAATCCCTTGTTCCCTATAGCCGATGTCTTGAAGGCAGATGTGAACATTGATTAATTGATTTATGCATGCAAGGACTTGTGTCATTTTACTCATGTCATCAAAATGCAAACATAACGCGCTATAAACAGCTTTTTAAGCTGCTAATTAGAAGGCATGTTACAAAAAACAATTCTCAAATCATGTACATGAGCTAAATGTACACGGAACCCATTGACAACTATCTTAGAACTACATTGTAAGACTCATACAAGAATTTAACAATAATAATTGCACGTACGTGAAGGCTTATGGTTTACAGTTCTAGTGAGTGGGCTAGTATGCATACGTACATGTATGATTTAAAAGAAAACCGATCATCGATGATAAAGTTCATACCACCTGTACCAATCATCAAGACAATAATTCCAGCTGAAACAGCGTCATAGAAACATACAAGGCCCCAAACCCCCTCGAAAAAATAATAAATAAATAAACCAATAATTAAATAAATGAAATAAACAACTAGAAAAAATACATAGTTTAATCAATATTTAAAAAAAAATTAACAATAATAAAATGAGTACATATTAAATGAATGAACAAAAATCACCATTGGCAATTTTCTGTCACTTATCTTAAGTCTAAAGCCCCTTAGTTTTGCACAAATCAAACGTGCATACAGCACTCATCCAACAGATCTGTCTTTATTTTAAGTGTTCATACAGTCTAATTTTCCAAAGATAGCTTTCCTTATTGTTAACTTGTCAGTTGGAAACAAGCTATTTTTTGCTTAGCACAGAGGTAAAAAATAATAAACACAATGATGGTATGACCTACCTATGTCCAAAGTATAAGGATTGTTTTTCAAGGGCCTGTGAAAGTTTGACCTGGAATGTCCTATTTTAGTCTACTGAACAAATTTCCCTGAATGCTTTTTGGTTCTCATTTAATGCATAATAATGAACAACACACATGCAAAAATTGTAATACTTTATGCTGGCAGTTGCAAGAGAAACTTAATCAATGTGCCAATTCTCAAAAAACATTGCATGTGTAAAGGTGCGTAGTTGAACAATGGAACAAAGACAATGTTCTGACTGGCAGTCAATGCCTGTTTAACTAAAGAGTCTTGTTACCTACAGTGTACATGTACACTTGTAGTTGTACAGTGTGTAGGCTACCTTTAAATTTTATAGTAGATTTTTTTAATTAAATATTATCTCCTTATAAAATGAAGAATACATTTTTACATACTACAAAGTGATACCAGCCGTCAAAATCAATGACCACTAACATAACAGCGGCTTGTCAGTGGTGTACAAAACTGCTGGCTGATATAGACAAGTAGGAATGTAAGCCAGCACCAAGTTCATTAAACCGATTTCCTACTTCAGTTAATAATACTGTTTTTTGACTCTACTAAATGAAATAGAAAAAGATTTATGCTTAATTATATTTTAAGGCATTTATAATGTTTAAAATAAAAATAAAAAAATCATTGTAGGACCTGTACATGTACTCTTAGTCTTAAAATATTTGTCCTCTTTTTCGAAATTGATTTTTGCCTTCAATAGACCATGATCTTTATAAGATACTAAAAAATAAACATTTAATACAGTAACTGATTAAAACTAACCTGTGAAAATTTCATTTCAAAATCAAATACTGACCTGTGAAAAATTCATTTCGTAAGGGGGTCGAAATATGTCCATGCAGGAAGAATAATCCCTTATAATAGGAATACACAATCTGAGAAGCATTTCTAAGAGAATCGTTTCTCAGATTAAAATTAGGGGGCATAAAAACTGATAAGTTTTCACATTTATAAACACAAAACTTCCAGTGAAAAGTTTCTCAAAATTTGTTATACTATTGAAAGCTGCTGCTACCCAATAAGTTTCTATTGTCAACAATTTTAAGAGCGATTACCAAACGTAAACAACTATTGGAAAACCTGCAAACATGATGGACGCAATTGGTACCCTTTATTATGTTTCCAGTCAAAATACCTTGACTATCTCATCTAGGCCTATTTCAACAATTTTCCATTGTTTCCATATTTGATGACCTTTTTACTGGCTGGTTGTATGGAGAGCTTTTTTAATCATAATAAAAATGTTAAAATCATGCTGCATTTAATTGCTTAAATCTTAATTTGTATCACATCTTGTTCAATAGTGCTCATCTTGCCGAAAATTAAAACATACATCTTTAGTTTTGTAGAACATAACATGTGGAGTGGAATCTGCCATGGCTTCATTTTTGTCTGAGAAAGTGACCTGATGAAAACTGCTTCATTTTAAATAGGCCCCTGCAGCACCGCCCCCCCCCCCCATTCCCTTCAGCCTTGTTCTAATCATAGAGAAAGGATGTTCTAATCAAGACTGTATTTATTGTTGTCCCCTCAAAACTTTACAAACGTCAGCTTAATATCAATTTCAATCGTGTACACTTTACATGTATTTCATTGTTTGCATAACTTCTCAAGCCACGCATTTATAAAGCACTTCACATCAAGAGTAAAGACACAAGGATTCTCAGGGAAAAACGATCTAGAATTACCATGGTACCATGGAGGAAGAAAAAAAGATTCATAATCAGACAGTCGGTGTCAGCCGGCAGTGGTGGACCCATGGACTTTCAAGCCCAATCACACAAAGTTCACAAAACAAACAATAGAACCCCAACACAAACAATGAAATGACAGCCAGTCGATGGCACGCGACCACGATAAAGGGGACAAAGCACCGTGAATTATGAATGAAACTTGGCAAAGCTGTAGCCCTCATGGCGATTGTGTTGATGAGGAACTAGCACCAAGTGATGTACAATGCATTCAAGATTATATATAAGCATTACATACCCCGGGTAGTGTTTTCTGTCCGTGTAGTGCTGTCTGTGCACGAATGGCGCTTTCACGATCACAGTATGTCAAAAAGGCACAGCCTGAGTCAAAATTGAGAGACAGATTGATTTAATTCACGACACATTTTACTACGAATACAGAAAATAGTTGTGGCAAAATAATTGTCTTTAACAAGTTTGTGACTGAATGAAGTTCCCTTCATTATCAATAATTAATATTCAATTTAAAAATCACGAAAGATGTGTTTTTTAGCACAATCCTGAAAACGCAGCCAGCTGATGGCTAGCTAACCATTACCTTTGTGCATGCCGGTATAGCGATCCTTCAGAATTGTTAGCTCATAAATACGACCGTGCTCTTCGAAGATGGGTCGAATTTCTTTTTCTTCCAAATTCCTTGGAATCTGACCAACGAAAAGCTTGATGGCATCATGATCTTTCATTGGAATGGTTTGTGGTGGACTTGGCATGCAAGATTTTAGTGGAGGTTGTTGCTGTTGTTGAGCCGGCATTTGATGGGGAATGGTTTCGAGACCGGTGCTTACTTGCGTCGCTGCCATGATCGTCATTGTACCGTCAGCTAGCTAGTGAAGGCTTGACTGTGTACTTAATGGGTTAATGTTATGAGATGCGAGTGAGAATGAAGGAGCGTACGTACTGTGACAGTTGAGGCAGAGATAGCACACACACACGGCAAGCAATGGACTGGTTTATTATGAGTAGCCAGCGAACAGCCGGTCGATATGATGTCAAACACACGGTTCAATGAGCACAGTCTCCCAAGCATCGGTGATACCGCTGTACACTGTACACTACTACCTCAAGTCATTGAGCAAGCTACGTGTGGAATAATAATGTGAGCACGCGTACAGCTAAGAACACAAGCCTAGCCAATCATAGAAAATGTACATATCGTTATGCATAACTAATGCCGCATAACATCCTTCCATTATAAAGGAGTGAGAATCTTGCCATTCAGTAATCAGCCAGCCTGTGATGAGAAAGCTTGAATACTTGCCATGTCTAAAGCTGCTAAATGTTTTTAGTTTGACTTAGGCCCGAACAATTTGTTCGAATAAGATGGAGCATGGAGGAAGGATTCCTTCCTCCATGGATGGAGCATAAGCAGAAAAAAATTGTACATCAGAACATGCAGAAAGAGAGCGACTTTACAACAGATTTGATATAATATCCACAAAAATGTGACATAAAACAAGCAAACAATATATGTATTTATATTGATTTCATGGATTGATAAATCATTTACATATTTTGCAATAGTTTCCCGACAAATATTAAAAATGCCGCTTTTCCTATAATCATCAATACTTTTTGTCTGGGATCAGTTTCATCTATGGTTTTATAGGACTGCTTAAGAACAATGCTGATCAGAACAAGGTTACCAGCCAAAATACCATGGCACAAGTACCATCAGCGACTGCATGTTATTTTTTGCTTGCTTGTGGCTCACGGTGTGCTGTCCTTCACAAGCCATGGTGAAACATTAGTTCAAAAACTATTTGTTGACATTGATTTAGGGTGCAGTAGTGATCATCTTGATACAGAAGCAATGAATAAAGCAGAGAAACAAGAACAGTTGGCACACAACACATATCCCTCCCTGTTCCGCATCCTGACCAAACACATGCCCCTGAATTAAGTTGAACTATTCCCTTATAGTGTTACCCAGGGGCTGTGTTGGATATTCCCAAAAGCTTATCGTTTATGTTTGTTTGGTATTCATGATTTAAATAATCACTCACATTCTTTTTAAACGTAAACCAATTTCAAATATTCCTTGGCTTGTTTAATAGGCCTAATATATTGGGTAAATAAAGTTCGCCACCTTTTAAAGGCAAAGCATGGCCCGGATCAAGGGTGGGGGAGGGCTGGGAAAGTTCCCCCCACCCGGGTAAAACAAAAAATGGGAGTAAAAAATTGGGGGGAAAAACGGAAAAAGAAGAAGGAAAAAAAGGAAAGAGAAGCGAGAGGAAAGGTGACATTCTAAAATAAATGGTATTTGTAGGTTTTTTCTTCTTCTTATTTTAGTTTCACTGCCTGTCAAATTAGCCCACACAGGCAGCCGAATGTCTTAAGACAACATTACTTAATAACAAAAAAGCTTGCCGACGATGTACAGCATAGTATCAGTTTATTGTCTACAAGAGGGAGGAGCATCACTGAAAGACGGCACTACAGACCATAGAGTAAGGACAGAGAGATTTGTGGGATTAGAATTTTCTAGGAGTCCCGCGTTGATGTTACAGAAAGTTTTCCAGTAAAATTAGATGATTGATGTGGTGAGTGGGAAAGGACAGAGAAATGGGTACACGGAGGCTTGATCTTTCGACCCCAAAACGCCAAAAGCTCAGAGCTCCAGGGGCTTCGCCCCCTGGACCCCATCAGGAGCCGTGCGGCTGGCCCCTGGACCACACCCTTAAATTTATTTGAGCCACAGAATCGTGGGCTTATTGTCTACAAGAGGAAGGAGCATCAATGTAAGACGGCAAAACAAACACAAGGGATTTGTGAAATTAAAATTGTCTAGGAGTCCCACTTTGATGTTACAGGTGAATTTTCCAGTAAAAATTGAAATGGATCAGAAGTGCTTAGAATGTTTCTTTTCCTCTGTATTTAGGAACATAGAGGCTTGATTTTTCGACCCCAAAACGCCAAAAGCTCGGAGCTCAAACGCGCACCCCCCTGGACCCCACTGGGGCCGTACGGCCAGCCCTTGAACCCCACCACCCCTTAAATTTATTTGAGCCACAATGATAATCATGGGTGCGCCGTTGTGCCACCGGTTAAAAAAACTCATGGATTCGTGCCTGCACATCACCTTTGGGTTTTGGGAAGCGTTCGATTATTTTAATCGTATATAAATGTTGATAAAAAATATACAATAAAACTAACCTGTGGAAACTTCATTTCAAAAGGTGGTCGCGCTTTTGAGATTTTGCGGAAAAATCATAAGCGAATAATGTCCGTGCATGAAGAATAATCCTTAATAGGAATACACAATCTGAGAGCGTTTCTGACGGAAACGTTTCTCAAGTTCAAGTTTGAGGGCATTTATTTAATTATTTTTTACATAAGCACAAAACTTGGAAGTGAAATATTTCTCAAAAGCTGCTGTAGGCCTAACCAATAGGTATTTATTGCCATTAATTTTAAGAGTGATTACCAATTCCCTTTAAAGGCAGTGGACACTATTGGTAATTACTCAAAATAATTTTTAGCATAAAAACTTACTCGGTAACGAGTAATGGG
>JAUELU010000042.1:4411519-4449791 GCA_032357145.1 Evasterias troschelii | reverse complement strand
AGTATAAAACATTGTGAGAAACCACTCCCTCTAAAGTAACGTAGTTTTTGAGAAAGAGGTAATTTCTCACTAAAATATTAAAAGGCTTCATGCATGAAGTCTTTTATTAGCATCCGAAAGCACACAAAGTAATACAACAAGGGTGTTTTTCTTTCATTATTCTCTTGCAAATTCAACGACAAATTGAGCCCAAATTTTCACAGGCTTGTTATTTTATGCATGTGTTGGGATACACCAAGTGAGAATACTGGTCTTTAATAATTACCAAAGGTGTTCAGTGCCTTTAAGGCCTAACTATAAAGCCTATTCAGTAAAAAAAGTTGCCAGCATGAAATGACTTCCATGGTTGTTGCACTCGCCATCATAAGTTTTCAAGTTCATTCTCCCCCCCCCCCCCAAAAAAAGACACATATTTTTGTATAGGTTTTTAAAAAGATTCAATTTTAAAAATTTTAAGTAGTATGCACAACAGCAGAGGACTACAAAATAAATTTCCTGTTTTATAACCTGTTTTATTTTTTTACTTTTGCTTGCCATTAGGGACACAAAACATAACAATGCATTAACAGTTAGATATTTGATGGCTTAAAAAAATAGCACAAGATACATTGCTCTTAATTAATCATTATGGTGTTATAATGGTAGCATTTACAATTTACACTGCAAACCATAAAAATATCAACCATGATATGTCTACTGTAAACCACTATATGTTAATGTACCTAATCAGAGTGTAGCATACTGACCCAAGAGCCCTTTATAATTTTACTTTTCACCGTGGCTGTGAATGCATGACCCACGAGGCTGAAGACTGGGCCAATTATTGATTGAAATTCTACTAGGCCTTTGGCAAAAGGTTTAAGTGGTCACTGTATATCTATCTGAATCATCCCAATGCACCAAAGGCAGTCTATATGACAAAATTAAATACAAGCTACATCGATGCAGGGTGTATATAAATTAGTGTCAATATTGAACACACAAATTAAGAAAAAAAAAATACTATCCTTCAGAAAAAGAAATGCAGCAGTTGGTTAAAAAAAGAAACGAAAAGAGGAGTAATAAGATTTTGTGCTTTCATGTATGTTAAAAGCTTTAGGTCACTATGGACAATTTAGGTCTAGTGGTGTAACTGTGGAGCCGCTAAAGGGAGTAGAGACAAAATTGAGGAGGTTCTCCCAAAAAGGATTTTTGTAATGTCTTAAAGTAAAATTTCCAGGAAAACAAATACTATTTGGAGGAAACAAAATAAATGTCCTGTTTTATAACCCGTTTTTATTTTTTACTTTTCCTTGCCATGAAATGTTTTGTTCCCCCACTTTGTTGCCGCAAATACAATATCTGTTATTTTAGTTGATGTTAGATTTGCATCAGGAATAAATATTATTTATGTCTTACCCATAACAACGATGTGTGTCAAACACTGCATACTAAAAACAAAATATCCACAGGCATATTACTTGGGTGTGATTCAAACCCATGTCCTTTGTGACTCTACAGCAGATGTCTTACCACAAGCACACTGAGCTGGCATGGTACCTAGAGGAAGTTTGTATCCTTTATTTTAGCTGCAGGTACTGCACTGATTTTTAATAATAGACATTCAATTTGCATCGGAGATAAAGAATATTATTTGTGTTTGACAGGTGCACAGATGTATGGGAATAACTCAAAATCCAAGGACAAGGTTCTGTCTTCAGGGGGTAAGTGTTAACAAAAAGTGAAAGGTTTCAGGCCTGTGTTCCCCCTTATTCTAAACTCAGAACCTCAGAATAAGGAGGTTTACAGGTATTTTGTATCACGAAAAATACAAACAGGTTTGTACACAACCTTCATTGATTGCCCGTTTTACGATATCCTTAAAATGTCTGTAACATTATGAGGGCCTTTGATGGATTTTTGAAACAACAATCTTGCTTTCAAAAAAAATATTATATGAATAACGGTAATTAAGAATTCTGTCCCACTTA
The DNA here is from genome assembly GCA_032357145.1 of Evasterias troschelii. Classification (NCBI taxonomy): domain Eukaryota; kingdom Metazoa; phylum Echinodermata; class Asteroidea; order Forcipulatida; family Asteriidae; genus Evasterias; species Evasterias troschelii. The sequence goes on along the minus strand of JAUELU010000042.1, from coordinate 4,447,821 downwards.
AAAGATTCTTTCCCAATTACACTCGCTGAAACCAATAAACAAAATGCATGAGCAGTTGTACTTTGAAGTAAATTTTCCGTTCCTTAAATTATTTTTTCTTATTTAAAATACCTAGGATTATGGGTAGGTTTAATTGTGCTCCATCCATGCCTTTACTTGTGGCTCTGGATGCTTTATAACCATCCCTCTCTAAAAAAGTTTGCCCCACACAACATTTAGAAAATACGTTAGTGAAAAATCATGCTTAAACTAGGCTATGTACATTTTTTAAATAATGGTGAAATAAAAAATAATTGAAGTTTCTCTGCCATGTAACTGTGGCACGCTCATCAGTAAGCATGGCACATAAATATTGAGTGGGGAACACTATTATCTGAGGAGGACTCTTTCTAATTTTCAAAGTGCGTACAATGCGGACTGAATACCCTAAAGGGGGACATATATTCAACCTAGTGATCTCAGACACAATTTCTTAGCAATCTAGAGAATACGGTCTGGGACCAGAATGTCCTGTCACACACACAGTAACTATAGGACCCAATAGTATTCTGAGCATGGTCCATCTTTGCATGCACTGACAAACCCGTGGACTATAATAGATAGTAAAACAAACATGATCAGTTCTTTGAACCAAAGTTGTATTATATGTATTGTTTTGGGGTGGGGGTTTTTCTTCATAAGTTTAATTGGCAATCAAAAAGTGTGGGAGGGGGACATCTCATATGCTATCTCTCCGTCTAAAAAGTTGGGGAGGGGTTGTCCCCTACCCACAGTGCCAGTAATGAGTCTAGTAATGGAATGGTACATTCAATGAGGCAAACTTTTCATCTTTCAATGATTGAAAGTATTCCCTCCCTCATAAGAATGCAAAACATTCAATATTTGCTCTATAAAACATAAAAGCAAATTTTGTTTCTTTAATTGGAGCATAAAACTATGAAAGCAGACAGTATAACGAACATGATTGTGTTCTGGCATCCACACTGCTGTGTATTACCATGGAGGTAGACTACCTCCATGGTATTACCACAATTATGGTATAATCGTGGAGGAAAACAGTTTCTAGTGTGCAATTGGATTGGTAAGAAAATGCCTCATAAATTGAAGCAAAATGCACGGTTTATGAGACGGGCCAAACGCTGCTTGACCTACAATCTTAAGGTGGGAACTGAAAAGGGGAAAACAAATATGTAAATGAAATTTGCCCCCTCCCCTTGTGTGCCATTGATGACCAGAATCTAACTAGTTGTTATATAAAAGATACAAATTGACATTTTAATTCTGATACGTTCATTGGAAAAAAAACTCTTGATAAAACAACTCTTAAGTTTTATTGTATAACTGAAAGAATGAAAACAGTAAACTAACATATCTCATTCATACTTTTGATTCTCATTGAATTTTTGCTCCTTTTTAATCTGTTTCCCTTTTTTGCACAGTTCTTGATTTTCTTTTTACAAGACCTAGCTTTACTTTCAAATTTAATTAAAACCCTGTTTCCTTGTACAACTTAAATGTGTTATAAAGAATTGGTAAGGATAAAAACTTTGTTTAATTGTTTTTGTCTAAAAGCTAACTGATTATAAGAACTTTTTTTTCTGTCAAACATTTCCCCTCTTAAATGAAGTCATATTTGAGAAAACAGTGTATAAAAACCTAACAAAACGCAACAGCTGATTTCGGCTGTTGCAACCAAAATTAAGGACAATGTGTTACATGTTGAAAACTGGGCATGGATTTCTGTATTTTCTCCTAACTAGCTCCACGGATAAACCAAATTTGCTACAGGCTCGTTATTTCACGTGTATGGTTGATCACACAAAATGTAAACACTTCAGTGTTTATTGGTCAGCTCTACCAATCTAGTATAATACCTTTAAGTAGTTTTGTTTGTGTAAACTTAATTTATACTTTGATGATGATCTGTTGTTTTGTATCATGTATGTTATCTTAAGCTGTCATAATGTGTAACATACCAAACCATACCATACTCATTTATATTATTCTTTCACAGGTTTAATTTCCAAATCACATATTGTTGGTTAGAAACAGAGTATAGATTTGTTTTCCTTTCCCAAACAACAATATGCAAGGTACATATTTTAGAAAACAAAAGACAACAAATCTTGTCCTGCATATCATTTTGAATAGTATGTATAACAAGCACTGTGCACCTCTCAAATTGAGTAAATAATATAGATATATACTTCAGCAATAAAATACAAATTTGTGGGCCATTACTGGAAACAGTGCATTAGGGTGATGTTTACATCAGTGGTAAACAAAACCATGGTCGCTGCTGGCCCTTTGCTTAATTTTCGGAAATGGTCACTTCCAATACTTCCTCATTAAATCACATGGTATTGTTTCAGTACACCTCAAGTAGAAACAATATTGAATGGCAATTTTTAAAGAACAAGTGTATTTTTAACAACAGGACTTGGATGCATTTTTCATATTTGGTGTCACTGGCAGACTTCATATTTATATTACTACATCCCACTTTGAATAGTATATTAGTAGTAAACTCACCAGTCAATTAGTAATTATTTTCCATACACTAATGTGTGATGAGGACCGTCATTAGTGCTTTCTGAGTCCTGTGGGGAAAGAAATCCACAGGCTACTCAGGTTGAATTTGAATACACGACCCCAACTTGCTCGATGATGAGAGTTAAAATCCAGTAATTAGCAGCGGGTACCTTGAACAGTATGAGTGATGTAATAAATTCATTTTGGGGATAAGGATTATTTTTTATCTTTTTAAACCTTAAACTGATGTGTTATAAGCACTACATGTATATAATCTGTTCTTTCCATGTCCTGCAGGGAAAATGTGCCACAGGCTACTCAGGTAGGATTCAAGCTGGATTCAGGTCCAACACTAGAGTACACATCACACCTATCCTACAAGATCTACATTGGCTATCCATTAAGGACAGAATCATCTTCAAGATCCTTGTGTATGTCTATCGTTCATCAAAAGGTACTTTACCACCATATCTCTCAAAAGGACTCCAACCCCATCTTTCCAACCACCAGTCTATGCGATCTAATAACAAACATCTTTTAAGGAAACCCCTGGCCAAAACATCATGGGGTGAAAGATCATTTACTTCTGCTGCCCCTTCATTATGGAACGACTTGCCGGATCATGTTAAACTTTCTCCATCATTAACTTTGTTCAAAACTTCCCTCAAGACTCACCTCACCTAATGAGGACTGCATAACTTTTCCCTTTTAATGTGTCACTGTGCCATGAGCATCTTTAGATGGATACCGGCGCATTATAAATGCCCATTATTATTATTATTATTACAAGCAACATGTGAATAACATCTGCATCACTTCAGTTCAGTTTTAAAGAGCTAAAAAAAAATACAACTTTAAAAACCTCAATATGATCACAGACATCTTTCACATTCACTGCAGCTAGGAGAGAAGTTTAGTATCTTCACATTTTTAATTTACCAAAATTACAAGTAACAGCCAAATTACATTGATATTTACAAAATTAGTCAGAAACAACTTGATTTAAGAAACAAAGAGAATAGAATATAATTAAAGACACAAATATACACAACTAATGATCCATAAATAAAATTAAAAAAATGTTAATTAGCATTCTGCCCATCTCAACAATGTCTAAATATAATCCAGTAAACACCCTATGCACATTCATTTTCCAACTTGTACTCACAATAGTCCTCCATTAGTCCCAATTGATATCTTTAATGCCCTCCCCATAACAAATTGTACAGAATATTTACAAATGTATATACATAAATACATATATATATATGTTTATTCAGTTTGCGGCAACACCATGTGTACGGTCTACTTTGCTGTGAAGATTTTGTTCTTTGAGAGCTTGTCTGGCTATTTATTCTCGTGCCAGGGAGTAAATTTCAGAATTAGGAGACTACTTAGTTTTGAAATGAACTATCCTGCTTATTAACTACTGTACTACCTAGGTAGAAGGTGGACATCATCCAGGACTACTTTTGCTTAGTGGATCAGGCTTCTCATTATTAACTTCACTGCCACAGAGTGTGAAGTCTAAATGATCTCATTGTTTCGACTAGCCTTTTATAGTCATCATCAGGAGACTGAAGAGTGTGAGATGTTGGTCTCTTTATAGGGATTCAGAGGTTTTTGTGTAGAGTCAGTCAATGCTCTGATTGGATCTTTTGAAAGGAGAACTGTGGTTGGAGGGCTTAGAGTTTTTGTGTGGGCTGCCCATTGTGTGTGAGTGCCCTGTGTACTACAGGAGCATGTCACTGTCAGTAGGCTGTGGGATATCAGTGGAGTAAGGTGGTAGGATAGTGTGCCAAATACTAATGATGAAATAGCCTATGTCTTGAGGAACAGTGTTGTGTTTTTGTATTTCAATGGCTTCTCTGATGCGGCAAGTGTTGCTGATATATACACAAGGTATTACCGCAAACTGGATATAAATTGATACATGTACCTCACCATACAATGCCTCTAAACCCATACATGTATACATACTTCTCAAGAAGCCCAGGGTGGTATGGAATGGCATGATATGGGTGCTGTGGAGCTGACCTTTGGAATCATTATCAACTATTACGGTACATCTTGCTGCAGGGTTACATCAACTTTCCATCTCAAAAAACATTAACTTTGATTCTCGGATCAATAATAAACCATACATCATATCCGTGAAGTTTGAATGAAATCACGTTACTACTAAAACAAAAGTAATGGTTAAATCTGAAAAGTTTCCATATTTCCCTAAGAGAGTCTTGGACTATTTAGCCAATTTACTGAACAATATATGGATGCATATCAGTACAGTCCATATTTCTGATCGTGATTATATTCTGCTATATTTGTTTACATACCTCACAAATTTTTTCAAATAATTCATAATTTATTTCAATAATAAGGTATTAATCGGCTGATAAAGACACAACTGGAGCTGTTTAAGACATGTTGGCTAACTCACATTTGGCGTTTATGGCCATACGCTTGTTGGCGCCTAAGCTTGCGCGCACTATATCATGTAAAACATTCAATACATACGGTACTCAAAGTAAAATTTATTAGTATGCACGAAGGTTAGTTGCAAAGCGTCCCAAGCATTCTATAGAACTCCTAAATAAAATTTTGCAGTGTCAGAACAGTATACATGGCAACAAGGTATGACATGTCATGTGACGTGTGTTCAACCAATCAAATGACAATAATCTAGAAGTGCGGTAAATAATACTTTATTAATAATAGATATTACATACTTGGCACATAATATAAAATGAAACGCTATTATTTTGTATATGGTATTCTTTTGATTTCTCAACACTCCACGAAAATTTAAAGCCTTTTGCAAAGGAAACATTTAGCTAATGATTAGGTCCGTAAAGGCAAAGTATACCTTTAGTTTTAGGAACCGTTCAATTGTTTAAATCCTATATAAATGTAGGTAAAACAATAAAACTAAACCTGTCAAAATTTCACTCTAAAAGGTGGTCACTAATTGGAGATATTGCCAAAAAACCAGAGTGAATATGTCCACGCAGGAAAAATAATCCCTATTGGACTACACAATCTCAGAAGCGTATCTGACAGTATTGTTTCTTAGATTCAAGTTTTTCAGCATAAAAACTGCCATCTTTTTACATAACCACATTACTTATGAACTTACGAACAAGTGAAATATTTCTCAAAATGCTTCATACTATCGAAAGCTGCTGTACTTCTAACCAATAAGTTTTTATTGCCAACAATTTTAAGAGTAATTACCAAAGGTATACCTTCCCTTTAAATCATTAAATTCAGCAATAAGAAAAACAACTCTTATTGCTTTGTACTTTACCAAAGACTTACACAATGATAGAGTTTTTACCCAATCATGAGACTTGATGTTTCAAAGATTTTCCATCTTTGCAGAGTTTACCTCTCAACAATTATGGAACCAATGTGTCCAATGATGTATAGAAAAGGATGTAGGCTGCTGCACTCTGTAATTAAAAAGCAATTGCAACTATGTCACTTTCACAGATATTTTGTAAATCATGGTACTATAAGAACAACCTTTCAAACTTGACAGTCAAATGCACATTACTATTCTAGTGTTTATGGCACCCAACAATCAATCAAACCAACCAAAGCTACCTCAACAAACGCATGACACTGATACAAGATGTTGCTTATTATTGATTGTTTTGTGTCCAGAATAAATGTTGCAGCCGGACAGTGATAAACATAAGACATAGAAGATTGTGGAAAGTGGGCTCCACAAGGCACAAGGTCAAGATTCAATAACAAAATAATCTGAGGCTACCCTGGATTGGGGCTTCATTCTGTTAACAGTTTCTTACAAAGTAAACTAGTAAGTTTCTTAAAGTTGCATAGCCCGATTTTCACTGAAATTTCATTCTTTAAATTGTTTTTCTCAGAGGATGCAGTTTCAAAAAAAAAAATAAGACAACAAATTGCACATAGCATCTTTAAAAGAAAGTAGAGTCAGGGAAAGTATGGTACATTATGAACAATTAACTGATGTGGAATTGATATGATCTGTGCACATTGTATGTGTTTGTTACACATTTTCCATCTAGGGTGTTTTTAAAGCCATTTAATACATAAATATTTTGGGTTTTGTTTTGTTTACATTTTTGGAAAAAAAGTCATCAGCAACCATATAAATATTGCGTTTCTGTAAAAACCAAATAAGTCACATGACTGATATAAAAACCAGAATTTTCCCTTAATTTTGTTTTTATTCGCCCACTGGACGAGTTAACCAAAAGATAGAGTTGCCTGCAAGTTTTTTTAACAGTCCGCATGAATGTATGCACACAACCTTTGAACATAAAAAAAGAAGACAAAAAAGAAGAACCGAAGTTCCCAAAAATGTGTGTTTGAACAACCTTACCGCCTAATTTCTGCCATTTTTATTGATTCTATTTGAGGATTGGTTTCATAGAACTTCTTTTGCACTAACATCTTTGCAACTCAACGATCGACACACATTGAAAAAAAACCCATAAAGGTATACTTATTGACTAGAGCGCTATTATCGTCTCATTAAATACATTTAAAAGAAAACTAAAACACTATCTGTCTAATTTTGTATTTGCTATGAATTTATCATATCAACCTTCATTTAAATAATCTAGCTTCTGCTGTCATCCTGTACTCTGCTTATTTTTGGTTATTGTACTTATGTATTTTGTGGTTTTGTCTGTCCATTGTTCAATGCTCTATCTGTCCAAAAGGGAAAAACTCAAAAGCAATGAGATTCTCTTGAATACAAGATGGATCAGACCATCGCAGGAAGACAAGATACATAATCTGCTCAATGTCCAGATGCCAGGAGACAAACCAAAGGGTCTGTATCCAACTGAGACACAACTGACCTGAGTTTCAAATGTGCCTGTGTGGCACCAGGATTACATTATTTCCAGAAATTAACAAAATTGCACTTCAGAGTCTGTACACTCTTTGAAATAATTCATCACAAACAGTTTTCAAAGCAGTCTCATAAAAAACACTGAAAGTCGCATTCCAATCTTACTAAATCTTTTTCTGATTTACATGATTATCAAAGTCTTCATACCATTACTTCCCACAATCAGGACATTAGTTGTTTGTCGGAAGACCTAAAGTTTGCAATCAACTCTGAAGTTCCAACAATTTTTATTTATTTTTTTAAAAATCAGAGTTGTATTATTGAGTGGATTTTGTATCAAGTTACATTTCTTAACCAGTTCTGTTTCCTTTTAAGAAAAAGGGGAGATGGCATAAAGTGCATGAAATGTATGTTCAAAAGGTCATTCGGTATTATGTGAGCAGGCCGTTGGTCAATAAAAGACATGTGCAGGCTACACTGGTGAGTCTGTTCCAATTTGTATAATGTTAATCTCATGAATCCACTTGTCAAGATATAATATTGTCAAATAGTCTTTGAGAAAGACTTTGCTAGGGTCAAACATGAGGTTAGGCACTAAAACAAACAGCAGAATAGCACTTTCTTACCTTGATGTTACCCTGCTTTGCTTCATGAACTTCATGGTCATCAAACTTGTTCCAGCGATTATTGTTTACATTGAGACAGCAGGCTGTGTCTGTTGGGTAAATAAAAGCATGTACTAGTAACTTCCTAAGAGAACTAGTATATATAAATATAATAATTCTTTGTCCAACGTCCAGTGTTGTAGTCGAGTCACCTGTGTCAAGTCCGAGTCCGAGTCTCAAGTCACATGGGTCCAGTCCGAGTCCGAGTCCCGAGTCACTTGGTCCGAGTCCAAGTCCGAGTCACGAGTCACGAGTCACGAGACAAAATAAAACACATTTATTTTAAACAAAGTTCTGTTAAAGTTGGTATAACCAAAAGAAACAATATGGGGCGGAACGGCAGATGCCATGATTAAAAAAATGTTGTACTACTTTTACTAGTGACGTGACCAAACTTGACGTCGCGTGTGTGTGTCGATGTGTAGAAACTGGTGCAAACAACACACAGCAATCACAGTGCAATATGCTGGCTGTCTTTTACAGGTACCAGACATGCCATTTCCCTGGTAATATGCATCAAGCACAAGCAGTGGCTATGGTGTTAACGTTGACAGAATACCAGCACGTGTCGTGCATCCCAGTGTCATTATGCCAACTTATTTATTGTGCTAGACGTTAACTCCATGTGCACTCCAGGAATGACGATCGGATCATCAAAAATGTTTTCAATATTTAAAAAAAGTAATGTTCGTGAAAATACGTGACTTTTGGATATTTAAAATGCTGTGTTACATGTAAATGTTTTGGATTTTGTTCATTATGATGATCTGCAATTTGGACAATTTCCACTACTAATTCCTTATAGTAGGCAATCAACAGTCCACTAAGAAAATGGCTCAAAAACTTGAAAGCTGGGTTTATGAGGCTAGCCATGCTATATTGCCCATTGTTGTCTGTTAAATATTTATGCCATTCAGTCTCTCTTTTAAAAGTGAGCGAACTCAGAAAAATCTTTTAGCACCTTCACTAACATTTACTCAAGCACACTCCCACTAAAATTAACAATGCATTTCTGAATTGATTAAGCCCCCCCTTTCCACAAGCCAAGATCTGGTTTTCTGGTTTTGTCATTCATGACATCACAATCCAAGTCACTGAGCACTTCTCTAAATTATGATGATGTGAAGATCAACCGTATCAGATTAACTCCTCTGACCTACATGTAGCACTGACTGGGCAAAAGCACATAGAGCAAGCCAGCGATTAAATTGGCCAATAATAAGAGGATGTGATCAAAATCAGGCTGGGGTCGTACAATTTGCCACTGGAACAAACTCTACCAACTATGCTCTTGAGGAACACTGTTTTAAAGACACTCATTACAACAGACTTGTGTACATATTTGTTGCAGTGACAGTACAACAGTTTTCACACAACTACACTGCTTTTGCAAAACTGCTAGCTCCTGACTACTGCCCCGTTTAATGACTTATACTTCTAACCTGAATGTGGTTTGTATTCATTTATTCATGTGTAAATGGTACATAGGCCATGCACAAACCGCAATCAGATTGTACAAGTTGTTAAGTTGAACAGTAGTCTCAAAGAGTGTAGTCGCATGAGAGCCAATCAAACACCACATACATTTAAAGAAACAACAATAAGTCTATCCTTACAGTAGCCTTCTGTTCAGAACAAAAGAAAAGCTGGTGACAAAGCTTTTGCAGTCGCTGCACTGCGCATGTGGAACACGCTACCAACAAGTCTCAAGAGAAGCAGCATCGTTTGCTGTGTTCAAACGCCTCCTCAAGTCATTTCTGTTCCCTGAACCATCCTAATTTGCTCCTGTTTTTGTTTAGTTTCTGGCTTGTCGTTGGTTCGTTTTTGAACTGATTTTGTTCTTTTGTTTCCTTACCTTTGTAAGGCGCTCTGTTCTTTGTATAGCGCCATATAAATGCTTTGTATTTTATTATTATTATTAGTATTATTATTATTATTATTATTATTATTATTATTATTATAACTCACACGAGATTGCAATGACATTGTCAAGAATCCTGCAAAATGCCACAAATGGCCTCAGTTTCTATAGAGTCTGCCCAACAACAATCAAACTCACCATGGAGAGCATGATGACTTCAAGACCACTCTGAATCACCACCATATTGGAGGGTCATTGACATCAAGAACAATCAATATTAGAAGCAGAATTATCTAAGTGAGATTCCCTATCACTCCTGCTATTCTGCCTTGCGCTAGAGCCATTAAGTAACCTAATGAAAAATAGCAGTGACAGGTACAAAATGGAGAACGACAAAATGAGCCAGATACTCAAGAACATAAACGACCCCAAGATATTTGCAAAGGCCGCAAACCAACAAAAGTGTTTAAGAGTGCATATACTTCTGAAGAGCGAATTCAAGAGATCTGAAGCTCCAAACACCGTAGCAATACCCACAGTGTCATACAGCTCCACAATATTAATTGGAAACTGAATGGAATAAATAGACCGGACAAGGCAAGACTAGAAAATGCCGACCATTGAAACGATGCAGCACCTGAAAGCAGATATTGACAGGCTGAACCTACCAAAAGCTTCAGGAGGACAAAGCCTCGAAGAGTCATAGACTACTACCATCAGGCTGGATGCATACCTAGATGAGTAAGGATGATATCCAGATCTACCAACCATTCGACCCCATGGCACCAACGATATTTAGACAACCCTTAACAGGCTCTCCAATTGTGTATCTAAGATCAATAAGTGGATGACCATCAACAAACTCAAGCTTAATGAAGGAAACACCGAGTTCCTCATTACAGCCTCCCCATGCTATCTCTCACTGCAACAAGTAAAAGACATCAGTATCACCCTAGGCAACACCCTCATCAAACCTTCCAACCGTGTTCGTAACCTTGGATTTACTTTTCAACAAACCGGCAGTCTGGGCGAGCACGTCACACAATTGTGTCAATCGGTCAACTTCCAAATTCGCAACCTCTGGCCAGAAAGACCTTGGTCGACTCCAACGCTTACAAAAAAGGCAGCCCGACTTGTGTTTGCCCTTCCTGCTCGCACTCATACCACTCCGCTAATACACGATCTCCACTGGCTTCCTGTACAAAAACGTATCACCTTCAAAATTGTTCTACTTGTATTCAAGTCACTCATCCATCAGACTCCAGGCTATATTGCTGACTGATTGAAATGCCACGTCCCAACTCGCACCACCCGTTCATCATCTGCCATATCAGTTGTTTTGAATGTGTTCCCCAGAACATTCACCTATTCTTGCCAAGCTATTTAATATGTGCTTTCTTGGAAAGTAGCATCTGTTGTTCCTTTCTTTAAGGGTGCTGGTGAGCGTTCAAAATCTGCTAATTATCATCTTTTAAGTCTGCTTCCCATAGTAAGTAAGATTTTTAAATGCTTTGTTAATCAACAGCTCCTTGGATTTCATCATTCCTGCTCAACGGGTGATCTGCTTTCCCTAACTACTAATCATTGTAAAAGGGGCTTAGATTACAGGGATTGTGTGGTAGCATTGGACATCTCCAAGGCCTTCGACAAAGTGTGGCATACTGGACTGCTCCACAAGATTCATGCATATGGTGTGTCAGACAGAATGTTGTCTATAATCTCTGCTTTCCTTTCCAACCGCAAGTTGAAGATTGCCCTTGAGGGTCAATCTTCTCCTACCTGTTCTATCAATTCGGGTGTTCCGCAAGGCTCAGTACTTGGTCCCACTCTCTTTCTTGTTTACATTAATGATCTGCCCGATGAAGTTTTGTTGTTAATGTAAACAAAAAAGCAGTAGGACCAAGTACTGATCCCTTTTGAACACCTAGTTAATTGAACTGATAGGAGAAGATTGATCCTCAAGAACAACTTCCAACCTGCGGTTTACATTAATGATTTGCCTGATGAAGTTTTGTCTCTGCTCAGGATGTGTTCTAATTCAACCTTCTACTGCCTTTCCCCTAACTCTACCAACACTTCTTGCTGTTAGGTGGGAGTCTCATTGAATAGTAACTTAAAGAATGTGCAGAAGCGGGGGAACGGTTGGCTAGTAACCTTTAACCCAAAGAAGACTCAATTACTGTCTCTGTCCCACTCTAGAGATGATGCATTTCTGCCAATTCATATGGGTTTAACAGAGTTTTGCCTTCTTGGACTTGACATCTCCTATCTCAGGCATTGCAAAAAGTGCTTCCATGCAAGTTGGTTGTCTCTACTCGACCTGTATAAGACAACCATATTTGGCTTAATGGAGTATTGCTGTCACATTTGGGCCAGAACTTCTGCCTTTCAGTTATCTTCTGCACTAGATAAAGTGCAGAAGCGTATTGTTAATCTTGTTAGTGAAAAGTTGGGACCAACATTGCATCCTATTTCCCTTTGTAGGTCTGTTGCCAGCCTCTGTCTCTTCTTTAGAACTCATTGCCTGGTGCATGTTTCGCACCATCCTAAATCTAGACAGTTCTAAGAAGAATATCAATTCCTACCTTCAGCTCCCCTGAGATTTTCATCTTTAATATTTTTCGTCTTACCAAAAAGAATATATATTAAAATAACAAAAATTTAAAAAACGTGTCTCTTGGTCGCCTCATTGAGCCTCTTTCACAGGTATTATAATGGCAGGTCCACCAACAGACTCTCACTTGTTGTTTCACCTGACTGTACATTTGGCTGCACCACACATTTTTCTGACCATTATTATCCTTATACTGTAGCTGGTCCCAAGCAGAAACTCAGTGGTGCTCATCAAGCTTCTTCCCCCAATCTGCCTTACTTTGGTATTCACTATTGTACGTGTACCCTGCTTCCCTGCCTCTTACAACCTGTCCCAAGTCGAACGCAATATCAATGGTCATCTTTCTACTTTTTGATTTCCTCTTCTTTTACCCTTTTCCCTTTGTTAGCCTTCACCCTGATTGACCTGTTTTTAGGCCTTGTGATTGATGACTCCCCATAAAAAATATTACCAAAAATGTAAAACTACATGTAAATATGCCTTTTGCTCAACATACTCGTGGACTCGGCATGCAGTCCACTGATGGTCATTATTGGATACATGTACATGCCATACTCACAATGTCCGCCATCAAGAGTGCCAATGTGGTTGGAAACAGCATACAGGTTATATGAGCTACTTGGTTCAGGGCCATTTGTGTAAGGTGACATGTCCATATCACGCAATGGGAAGTCAACCATAGTTTGTAACTTCTGACGCCACATCCCTTCATAGTAGAACCTGTGAAAAAAGTTTATTTTTGACTTTTCTGAAAGTTCAATGTATGTTGGACAAAAAGCTGAGATGCAGCCATGGACAAATTAAGAGAGTAATTGGTATAGAGCTAAATATATTGCAAAGAGTGTCAAGGCTTAAGAGTCATTTCACGTAAATACTTGACATATGTGTCCACGGTAAAAAAAAAATCAATTTTGTTATACTTTGTGGGTGGAAGGGCCTTGGGGTGCAAGTAAACAAAATTGACTTTTCGAATCATTATATAGCCCGTTGCCATGGTAACAGCTCATTTTGTGTCTTGGGCATTTTAGGCCATTTTGGGGGTCTGAAAATCTGTTTTTTAGCTGAAGGAAGCAAAAGGTCTATGTGCATAAAACCAATGCACCCAATTGGACAAGGACCTTAAAAAACAGCAATAGCAATCACTGCCACAAACAGAAAATGACTGTAGTTTTGAAGACACATACCTTTTAAGATGGATAAGAAGGATACGAGGCAATTTCCATATGAGAATTGTCTTAGATGATTCCCTGTTCGTCTTGCATCGAGAACAGTAGGTAGCATTGTCACCTGTAAGCTTCTCTTCTGTTGAAAACTTCTTAAGGCATTGCTTCAAAATGAACATAACAATAAAGAAGTGATTGTCTGACCAACACAGTTATAGACCCCTTGCAATGAGATCTAAGGAAGATGTATGATTGGCTCAGATTCGTGCATGGCAGGTACACAAGTGTATTTTTCAATTGCTCACCATAAACGATTCTAGCCTATGGGGTCTGTATTATTATTCATGATTAAGATTATAGCATTATGTAATTATCAATATCGCACAATAATTCAACACAATTTGCAAGATAGACCTGAACAACTCTGCAACATAAGGACAAAGTCTCATAATGTCAATCAATGTTTATCCACAACCATTGATTTGTCGCAAAACAGCAATATTAATATAAATGTACAGCAAATAACAACTTTAAAAAAAATAGTACACTACCTGTAATGAGCACCGGCTGTTTGAGGGAATTGGCAATGACAAATACATAAATGCTTCGAACTTGACCGAGTTATGCCCACAAGATAAGCAGCGGAGCGTAGATTTGAACTGGCCTTGAAACAAGGTCACAATAATAGATTGGTTGAGTAGGTGATGGTAATGCCAAGATAATTCTGCAGCCTTTGAATCAGGGTACTTGTCCAGATCCTCTTGCTTGATGTATTCTCTTTTCCTCACCTTGTCAAAAGGAAACAAAACAATGTACACAATTACAAGAAACAATGCAATCATACAATTCTGTTTGTCTTTAAAGAATTACTATTAACCACATTCATACCACACTACCGGGAATTATTGAAGCGGTGATGGTCTGTTGACCTCCACACATGTAGCAATGGCTCACCATTTCATTATTATGACAATTTCTGTCATGAGCAAAGGTTGCATTGGCTAATGAGTTCAGCAACTAGAGTGTGACAATGGGGACACACATGTAATGTAAACACAGATAAGTCACCTTGGGAGTGTTTGCATTGGACTTTTTTCCATATTAAGTTAACACAGTTAAATTACGACCACCCAGTTCAGCCTCTTATAAATCTTATAATTTCATTGCGGATTCTATAACACACCACTGACTAAGGGAAGAAACACTTTTAAGCCATTAAACTGGACTTCTGTAAATATGAAACCTTAACATGGAATTAGTCAAATCCTAGGGCTCTTTAAGTACATACATGTAAAGCCCTACCTTGGAATTACAGAAACTCCCAGGGCTCTTTGGAGATACAAAACCTCAACTATTGAAAAACAATCCTTCATGAAAAGAGCCTTGGAAGTGACAACTGAGTTTTACCAGACTAGCAAAAGCACTGAAGGACAGTGTTTAAGGATGCTTTACACTGGTGGTGGTCAATATTACAATAATATCATCAGTTGCCAATTATTAGAAAACAACAACTGTCAGCATAGGTCAAGCCAAATATCCACAAAGCATCATCACTTTTCAACAAAAAGATTGACCTATCCACAGATATGCCGAATTTAAGGTTTACTTTTAAAAAGCCACATTGGTCTAAAATTATGTCTGAGTGGTGTTGCTACAAAAAATAAATAACTTGTCAAACAGTTTGAAAAGATGTAATAAATAGATACGATTATGATTTTAGAGACCCCAAAAAACTTTCAACAACTTTATAAGCATAACAAAAGCAAAAGGCCTTGGTGAACAAAAAAACCAACAAAAAACACAATCTTAGTGAAAAATTGCCCATGCTCTTCGCAGAGCAAAACCTTCCATAAAACCATTTTTTTTATTCAAATGGCTCTTTAATAGTACACATTCAACCTGCAATTACAACTATAACTCCAAAATGTTTGTTGGTCCTTCTCAACAGTCAAGATTCAACCAAGATGCCACACTCACCATACCCTACCAAACTCCACATACATGTACTGTACAGTGTACATCAACAATTATCTCCTATTCCATCCAACAACCTGGCATTATAGTTGGGTCCTTAAAACATTCAATCTCGTTGGCAAAAACCATCAGCCAGAACCACAGCAGCATCACACTTATAAAGTATGTTCCAACTCTCCAGCACTCCAACACACAGCAAGGTCCACAATTACCGTTATTTCCTTCGCATAAGACGCGTCTAATCTGACTTTCAAAGGTAAACAAAATATCACTGCATCTTATCTTCCGGTGCGCCTTATCTGATTTCAATTGAGTTCATTGTGATGATTACTATGTGAAATCTTACATTTATACTGCAAAATAGTTCCTTTATTTCGTCCAGGGTAACTCTACGTGTCACATTTTTCTTAAAATAAAACCTACATCGTTCACATTTTTGACAAAACTTACCAAAGAACGAAGTCACTGGCTATGCTACTGCCCACAACCATGACAATAATAATAACAATACCGTCGCAAATGAGGGACAATCAATGCTGCACACAGTTGATGCTATAGCGCATGACAGGATGCTATAGCGCATTTTGGTACTGCTGCTTCATATCACTCAGCCCAGAATTCTTCAAAAGACAATCTGGCAGGGATTGCAATAAGACAGACTAAACAACTGAACAAAAATTGACTATGGAGGGCTATTTGACTTATTTGGCCTCAGCAATTCTTCCATACCTGGTTAAGGTCTTCATGTAGACCATCCAACAGAAATAATAAGAACTCTTGAGAATCATGGTGATGTCCAACGTGCTTACGGAACTCAGGAACATACTTTGTAACAGTATCTCGTAGATCAAGAGGTGATAATGATCGATACTGACCAGACCACAGTGCCTTAATCACAATAGCAAACTCCTCTGCTACATTTCCCCCACGACCAAGGGGATTTTGTCTGTAGATAATAAAAAGAAATAAAATTTAGTTTGAATACAGTCTGTTGATTATTAACTGTAAATTGCTTTAAAACAGAAGAGATAATGGAGAGGTCTATAAAGAAAAGCTTTGTATCTAAAGGAATAATGATTTTTAAGGTTTTTAAAAGCATGGAGTTATGCCGACAAATTAGCCAACATCAATGTTCACAGTGTTTATATTGATTTACATATATGACAGCCTTCAAAGCCTTACCTGTTGATGTCCATAACATACTTATCAGCTATGAAATAGTGAGTAAGAGGAGTTGTATTGCTTAAGCACTGCACCACGGAACTCATGAAGCATGTGTTACCAAGATTGCGTAACCCAGTCAGCGATCGGCCCTGTTCAATATAGTAAACAAAATAACCACACTCAATTACATTGTTCTATCAATAAATAACCCTTCAGGACGTCATCATTTTAATATCATTTGCAGTATGCATCTTCAAAGGGCACAGTTTGTAACTAGCCAGTTAATCCCTGTGCAACAATAAAGTAAATGACACTACAGGAGAAGGGCTAACTTTCTGAGCATGCATTGACCACATTGAGGAGTGCTGCCTAAGGTATTGTGTTGAAGTGGATATCATTCATAATGCCTTATCAGAAGTTAATGACATATTGCACAGACAAGTCACTAAAACTACATTATCAAACCAAGAACAATCTGGCAAAGAAGACCTGTAACTATGAACATAGTTAGTATTCCTTCAGCACAATCTACTGCATAATGTGTCCATCACATGAAAAAGAAACAAGTGATTCCACAGCTAAGCACTAATTACACTGACACGGATATACAAAAAACTCACTTTCTAAACACTTTTGCAAATCATGTTTATACCATCCGAAAAAAAAAGTCAGACACTTCAATTCAGCTTTTTATCCATGAAAATGAAAATGTGCACTGTCAAAGCATAAAACAACAAAAATACATTAAGTAGTGGTGGTACTTGAAATTGTAAAGAACAAAATATTTATAACAGAATGTGTAAGTCTCGCGCGTAATCGAATTCCACAAAGAAGTTGGTCCCAACAATATTGAGTTTTATGTGTGCACCATCTTTAAAAAAAGTATCTTTTGCTGCAATTCTAGTTTTGTTTCAAAAATTGTTTAATTTTTACAAATATTATAATGCCAAAATTGAAACTGTATTCATAATAATTTTCTATATGAATTTATGTTATCAATACTTTTGTATCAACAGAATTTTAATAAATATGATTTCCCATTTGTGTGATGCGTATGACTTGCAGTTTATCAAACAACTGAAACATGGACAATTTTCCAAAACACAAAGTTTGCATTTTATTTGAAGGAAAACATGTTAATGCAAATCAATGTTAATGGAAAGGCTTCAAGAAATATAAATTGATAAGAAATCAAACTTACATGGTTTCCATAGACTGGATTGAGGTTACGTGCCCTTGTGACTGATAATGGCTTATTCTGTTGTGGTTTCTGCATCATTGATGATGATGGTGTCCTACAAATAAAAATCATTCTCTGCTTCAACCTGTTTCCAATAATACTGAAAGAGCATTTCATCTGAATAGCGATGATAATATTTCTGTTCAAAACATAGCACCAGCATGAAGCTGATTTCCCAAACTCATCGGTAAACAACTTAAGCTACCTCAACATTTTGCATCACATTCATCCCATATTTTACAAATGTTTTTTATCCCAAAAAAAATGGTCACCTTTGATGGCTATAAATGCAATTACAATGGGCATGCCAAAGTAACTTCGCTGAACAAAAACACAGAATCCCCCTAGCTTAGGCACTGCATGTTCCAAATAGATACACAAAAAAAATCCTTTTGCTTTTGTTTGTGTGTGTTTACCCAACTTTTTGGACTAATGGTATTCGGGGTTTTCTATTACAGGTAATACCTAAACTCTTATACATGTACTTACAAAAATAACAAAACGAAGCTTAAACATGGGGGGTGGGTCGTAGGGGAAGGGGTGACGTGAATTGTTAGGCCCTTGAGTACAAAGATGTCTTTTAAAACTAGGTAATGATAAGACAAACAACAGTTGCTGTGCTCAAGTTACTCCTAAAAGGATCAATTTGCAGCTTTACATCTCTTGGCTGTTGATTGTGCCACTGAATGAAAACTTGTTTGCCATGCGGATGTCTGATTCCAGGACATCTTGCATATAGCACGATGTGAAGGTTGACAGAGTTTTCCCAACAGACAGGCTGCCTGCATAATCTCTGTACTAATAACCCAATAAATGTTACAAGCTAATGAGGTGGTTATGCTCTTTGATTAGTGGGCTTGGACTGGAACTCTACTTTTGGTTTTGAGTTTGAGATACTTTTTGCACCAAGGTTGACTCGTCAATGGCAACTTTATAGCTTTCAATGTCATCATTTTTGACGTTGATCCCATTTCAAAATTAAAGTCTCTTCATTTAAGTCCTACCTTGTTTATGTACACACATGGAAACATGTATACATTCATGCATTCATGTATGTGTCAACAACTATTGGAATGGGGCTTTCAGGAAAAAATTTCTGATCAAAAGTTTTCCCAGTTTTACGGGTGAAAACACCTATTAACATGTTTAAAGACAATCATTGGCTTGTTATCTGGAAGCCACAAACCCATGAGATAAAAGAGTCTTGGAAATCTTGCAAAACTGCCTAGCATATCTTACACAACTGTGACGTAGTTCATTTACATAGAAACTTTCAGCATGGAGAGAACATCTTGATCAGTCTGGTACCTGAATGACTTTCTCGCAAGGGATGCATAGATCGTGTTTATGCATTATGTGTGTGTACTTGTACACTTGTACACTGTACTAAGAATTAATACGACGTTAGAAAAAAAAAAGTTTTTCGCCTGTACACGCCACGGCCATTGTCAACTTAAAAAACTAATAAAATGTAAAATCGTTTTGACGGGACCATAAGTTTCACAGTACCAAAATTAGGATTTGGGAGGTTTAAAAGTACTCAATCTTCAGAAAATCCCTTGAAACTGTTGACTAAGAAAATGCAGGCCAAACAACCCCCCCCCCCCCCCCAAAGTACAGTTCCCGCACAGGCATAACACTCATACCGCTTACGCAAAGTCATTGAGGTTGACACTTTAATATCACAGGACATCAATCACCCTCTCCCTAGCTGTTAGGATTACCAGTTGTATTTGTTAATTTGTTAACTGTGGTTTGGCCGTCTCTGTTTCTGCTTTGTTTTTTCATTTGGAGATTGACAGCAGTACAAGAGTACAAGGATTACCATGTTGCCAAAAATAACATCAACTGACAAATTTAGTAGGATAGCGTAACAGTGCATACAAGTTATCTCATGGGCATGTATACAATTATTTTGGGGCTTGACGGTGTGTTTTTTTTCTTCTTGCGAGCCTCTTTCTATCAGTTTAGATTATTTGAGAAGGGATTGTCATCACCAAAAAAATGTATAGCATGTCATTTTACGAAACCCAAAGAGGCCAGGTAAAATAGGCTGAAAAGGTAACAACAAAATTACTTTGTTCCCTTTAAAGATTTTTTCGTTCCCTAAAAATATTATTTTGTTCCCTTAAAATTTTGAGGGAACAAAATAATAATTAGAAAGAATGATAACAAATTTCAGGGAAAATAAATGATACATATTTTTTTACCTTTTTGATTTCCTTTGTAACTGCTCTGTAGGCCTACTATTTACATCTACTAAACATTTTATTCCGATGACAAAATCATGTTTGCAAATTGTTTAAGTGCATATAAGACTATATGGAACAAACTTTGTACATTGTCAAAATCTAAAAATATTAATAAAAAAAAAAAACCATTGAGCCAGGTCAAGATGACCATGGCAGCATTTCTTTCGCCATCCTCTATCTTTCGCCGTGTAGTGGTGCACAGTCAATGAGGTCTGGACGTGTGAAAAAAGCTTCTTACTACCATGTACATTTCTAAAGGTTTTGAGCACAAACTTGTTTGACATTTGAATGGTGAATGTTGAACGTCCCACATTAAAAACCACTTCAAATTGATGCGATTTGTGAACTATCCATCAAAATATGCCGCCTATAAAATACACACACACACACACACACAGAGCTGTGTTGCAGTCACTGGTATGGACATTCCTTTTTTCTATACACTTAAGGAAAATCCAATTCCACAACACTGAAAATAACACTATGTGGACATGTGTTAGTCCACTTAGTGTTTCAAGTCCCCACATTATGTGGACCTCTTTTGTTCTCAGGTCCACACTTCGTATGTAGCGTTAAAACACACTCCTATGTTTGTAAATGGTGTACACCAAGGAAACTCCTTCCATTGTTTGAATGCGTTCATACATGCACATTGTCTCATGTAATGCCCCCCAGTCTGTCAGCTCTTTATTCAGTATAATAATTGTGATAGTGGGCTTATGGATTTTTGCTATGACCTTTGTTTAAACAAGTTGGGTCTTGGGGACTATTTTGAGCTAGTCAAATATCAAGTTACGCTACTTCCAAAATAGTGTGCAAATATATCTATCATCAATTGACCTCACCTTTGGGTTGGTTTGTTACTTCGATTTACAGTTGGCATAGTTGACAATTCCTCATTCTCATTGACAACCATTTGAGCAATATTAGGAGAAGAAAAGGACCTCTTCAAACTCGATTTAGAATTCCCTGATGAAGAATCTGACTTGAGGCGAGCGGACTGTCTTGCTGGTGAACCTTGCAACAATAAGCAAAAAAGTAATAATAATAATAATAGTTGCAAGGAAACAACAAAGAGATAATTGTTGTGTGCCTGGAAGAAAATCCTTAGGTTCTACTAAATTATACTACCTTCATCCAAGCATCAAAAGGTGGGGAGTTTTCCACAGCATAAATTCATAAGCAATAAAATGGGTGCTACAATTATTCCCCAGACATTGTTTTCATACGTTCTGGAATTAAACTTTTAGAAAAATTACATAACTTTCCCAATCAATTTTCTGAAACACACAAAATATTGCAAATTAGTTGCTTAAAACCTTTTGCTGATCACACTTTTAGTATCCTCTTATTCCTGAAACACAGTGTACATTAATCTGGTAAACAGTGATATCAGAAACAGATACACACCTGTACATGTATTATAGGAATCAGCTGCACATAACATAGTTTAATTCATTACAATGTTTATTTTCTTCTTTTTTTCTTCAATTGCAGCAAATAGACTGTGCAAGTCTCATGCACACTCAGGTGCATAATTTGGTTTCCTTTGTATGCTCAAGCAACATAACTGAGAACCCATTTGCACAGACTTGCAATACTTGTGTATTATAGAACAATATTTACACCTTGTAATTAATCACTGTTCCCTAACTTTCTAGACAGTATTCCCACATAACCTTTTTTTATTCTCTTAGAACATCTATATTTGAAAAATAAACCTTGTAACAGTGGATTATAAAATACAACCTGCAAATGATTTTCCATACCTATAGCATTATCCCAGGGTTTTTGTGAAGGTGATTTTGTTGTAACTGGCTTTGCAATGTTAGGGTTTGTTACAGATGCTGCTCCTCCTGGTCCAACAGCAGCGGGTGGATTCCAGTGAGTAGTTTCAGTATTATGGTCTAAGTAGTAATACTTGTTCGTTGAAGGGTGTAACTTCTTTTCCCAGCCTTGGGGCAGCACTGTACCTGAAGCAACTGATACATGGCCTGATGTCGAATCAGGCAAGATATTTGAATTAGTGTGTACTTGCTGCACTGAATGGTCTTTAGGTTCAACTGGTTTCCTTAACACTTGTTGAGTTGGTTTAGTTTGTTGCAATGAGGGTTGTGACTGCTGAGGCTCTGTCCTTGATGTCCTATTAGATGTCTCTTCCAGAGTGAGTTCAGCTCTTACTGAAGTAGGTGGTTTTACCACTTCAGTTGAGAGAACAGAAGAGGTTTTACTCTTTGTGTCCACATCACTTCCCTGTTTCTTCAACTCTGACTTCTGTTCCTCCTGCCTCACTTTTTCCTCAAGCTGAAAATTGTTAACCTCCAACTCTTGGTAAGCTTTCACCTAAAAGGAAGAAACATTAAAGTCACACAATATCTTAACAATATAGCACAGTTTATAGAGTTACTGACTAGAGTACAATATACTAACTTAGAAAAGCGTACTTTTGTTAAAGCTTCCTGGGTGCAGACATGTTTTGGGCATGTGCGTGTCTAAAGAAACAGTTTTATGTTCAGAGAAACCTTTTTCTAGCAAGTACACATTCTTCACATTGTACATGCACATTAAAACAGACACACATGTATTTTTGCTTGTTTCTTGTTTTGTGTTTGAGTGGGTTTGGGGTTTGTGTTTGTGTTTTTTGGTTGTTGTTTTCTTTATTTGAGGGGGCTTTTGTTTTATCAGTTACTACTAGTCACTCACAGTCAGAAACAACAAACCTTGATTTATTGTCACTAGAGAACAGTATGTAATTTCATGATGCAATCACTTATGACATCTGAAAGGGCCAAAGGTCAGTTGTCATTTCATAATGTACACTTAACAATGTTTATATCATCTGCACATTTTAGATTAAGGATGGTTAAAATCTTTCACTTCAACTTAAAGTTAGGACCAAGGTAATGTCTGTTCAAATTACAATTGACCTTTCAGACATCACATCAATTGTGAAAATACCTCTTGTTGTTCAGGAATTTAGATTTCTTTTAGAAATACAATTTGAAATATAGTGTAATCCTGATGATGTTATCATGGCATCATTGTTAAAATTTTGCGTTTATGTTGGAGGTTTAGTAACTGTAGAGTTTCAAGGCTCAATTCTATTTGATGGAGAAGAGGCTGTTGTCAATGGTCCTTCAGAGACACCATAACCCCACCCCCACCCCAAACCCACACTTGTGGATGAATACTTACCAATAGACCAAATACTATACATTTTCCCTAACCAACAGGTTTAATTTGACAAGAGATTTATATACAATGCGAAACAGCACATTCTCTTGCCCTACCCATACTGCCCTGTGGCCAAGCCACCATATTATTTTCCTGTTTTCTCAAAGGCCACCCAAAGGCACCTCAAGAGCATTGAGCAGTCATGGGGAGGAGGAAAGGGTGCTCTATGGGTAAATAATCGTTCGTAGACTCCTACCACAATACTGTGGGGTCGGGGAGTCTACTTCACCCAACTTAACTGTAGAGCCACTACTGATGCATCGGCGCGCACCATGAAAGGTGGAAGGACGTGATATTGTGTAAGGGAACAGGGCACCGTCATCAGTCCTACTACATTTACCTGTGGATTCACTGTCATGAACCAGGCTGGGAAGACAGATCAGACCTCAATCAGAGCCAAAAAGGCGCCTGGTAAAATTGTAATGCAAAATAATCCTCAAAGCAATCAGCATTTAAATCTGGTGGTGCTACAGACTACCGGTCGGTCTGTCTCATCAGTTGGCAGGACAACCTGAAGGACAACCTTTAAGTAGCAGAGGATTTCCAGCTTGCACCCTGAATGATGTTTTTACTGGGGACTCCTTTAAAGAATGCCTTTACATGACCATAGCACGAACCTCATGAGCATGGGCTGAGACCTCGGAAGATGTGAGTCAGACAACTGGCAAGGCTGCTTTGATCGCCTGCATGATCCAGGGGGTTATCGTGTCCTTAAATAACTAAGGGCTGTTGACATTTCCCCTGTAGATGTTTTGTGTGGTCTAGGTCCAATCTAAGACCACAGCCTGTCCTCCAAAATGGATGAAAGAGACGTCAACTCAGGTAAAACAATTTCTGGTGGCTGGAAGGATAGTGACTGATCTTGGTGACAAAACCAACTCAGGAGACCAGTATTGCCACACCCTGTTCTCACTAATGTGTCCAGGATCTATTGTCAGCGACTGGACTTTATTCTGCTGTCTGGGGGTGGATTCAGCTAAAAGAAAGGCCTCTTTGATCAAAGCCCCCCAGACCAGCTGGACAAGGGCCTGCTTAATTACCCAACACCGAGGAACCATCTGCAAATATGTTTGTGAAAGAGGCAAACCAGAAAGTCACTGACTTCCCATACGCACTGCTAGGATCAGTAGTTTGCCTTGTAAACTTGGTGTTGTCGGCTGGCCTACACAGAGAAAAGCTCACAGTCTAGATTAAAAGGACAAGCATTTAAACAGAAGAAAGCATATTCTACCACACAAAGACTGGGTATAGCATTCTATAATTTATCCTGAAAAATCTATCTTGGCAAATCAGGTGAAGATCCCCTGGAGCTTGATGGAGAAAGCTTGAGGATGGCTGGAACAGGATATCAGGCCTCTGAGCTAAACCTACTTGAGAAAGGTCCCCAGACCCATCGAAGCATCCAGAGCACTTCATGCCTCTACCTCTATTAACCAACCTACATTGAACCACTCAGAGATGTACATTAAGGTCATAAACCCTTGTCTGTGGGAAAAGTGCTCCCAGGATTTTTCACATGAAATTTGACAGACCGCAGGGGAGAGCAGTCAATTCATTTGTCCTCTCCCTGAAGTGGAACCGAAGAAACATGGACTAATGGAGGCAGACCAATTGACTAAGCAGGTATGTAATCTTCAGACCCATTCTGAGATTGGTAGTGAGTCGAAGAATACTCTGAAGGTATTCATCTGGAAACATTTCGGTCTGATGAATCTGTTCAGTGGTTTCAGATTCAGAAAGAATCACCAGGCACCAGTTCCATTTTTTTGCATTAGGAAGAAACTTGACATGATGCCCAAGAATTATTGAACGGGGGACTAAGCGAACAGCGAGTTTGTGAAGGAGAAATTGAATCTCCTCCTCAAGCGTTTGCCTGATGGGTGGCAATCAATGTCTGGTATTGAGAATAAGTGTATCCAATCAGATTAGGGGATACTCATAACCATAGCCTTTACTTAATGTTTGAAGCACCCACTTGATGGTGAATAAGACTCTGGAAACAGGAAGCTTGGCGCTTTGCCTGTCAGGGTCATTGGCTCTTGAGCTTGTTGAAGATTGGGAAAGAGTACTTGTGTTCCATGAGTTGCCGCTGGAGTCAAGGCCCATCCCCAGCGTTAGAGAATCCACAAGCCCAAACTAGCTGCTCAGGGCTTGTTCCCTCTTTGTTTGGCCTTGTAGTTGCAGAATTAGATTTTCCCCATGGCGTTATACATTTGGCATCATCATCATTGGATCCTTGAATTAATCATTAATAGGTTGCTCCAAAGAGGGAAAATGCTGTGAGGGGCTTATGTGCCCCCTCGATTAGAGTAAAAGAGTTTAGAGTCTCATTATTCTGGGTCAAGATTGGAATGAGGGATACAAGTGTAAATTGTCCTAGGAGGACACGCGCCCCTCATCTAGGCAATTAAAGGCTGCCATAAACACATCGGCGGGGATCTTCAAACCCTCTTCACATCTGCTGATGAGGTACTGACAGGAGAAAGAGGAAAGATGTCCCCGTATGCCACAGCATGGCTGGTATGCTCTCAGCATACCATATCTCACTCGACCATATCTCACTTGACCAGGCAAAGCTAGTGTTCCAAAACTGAGAGCACGTGTATGTCTGGGGTTCCCTCGGACTTGTCAGGGTCATTGGAGAGGGAGAGACATAATCCTCACTGTGATTGCCATGGGAGGCATCACATGGATTATCGCATATCTTATCAAAAGGGGCCTCATGTGAATCATCTCATGGGTTCTTGCATCAAGGCCAAAGGGGTGGTTGCAGTGTAGGTGAGTACCTATGACCTGAGCTGTTCCAATTCCCATTCCCATTCCAGTCAGACACAGCAAACACTCCCCTCCATGGTTTACTGAATCCAAGCTAAGAGAAAAGAGGAAGAGCATTGAAGCTGGGCCACAGGGTCGTATGGGTAGGGCAAGAGAGTACTCTGTTGTGTACATATATGTAAAACTCTGTAGAGTAGTGGCTCTACAGGTAAGTTGAGTAAAGTGGAAGTGTTTTTTCAATAGTGCAGAAAATAACACTTTCTTTCTTTTGTTTCACATGGTTTCACAATTAAGCTTCTAGAAAATTTTTTAAATATGGGAATTAAAGAAACAAAAGAAAGTGCACCAAGTGTTAAGCTCCGTAGACTGCAACAAAAAGGCCTAGCGTCTGACAATTACAGCGTCTGGTGATTATCATTGCGCGACCAAAACAAATTTGGTGATCGGAGGTGGGCGAAAATTCTTAATTTTTTGCAGTTGTTAAGTTTAACTATTGGGTTTTCTTCATTGCCTTGTTGAATTGTTTTTACTTTCATATTGTTTATCACTTAGTACTACATTCCCAACAACATATTTAATTTTCATGGTCATAAAGTACGTTAAACTAAAATTATAGACCAAACAAAATCTTGCCAACGTAAAACTCCATATGGTTGGGACCACAATGTGCAAGACCTGCACAGTATATTGAGCTGAGGGAGGTTAAAAAGGCAAGTTAGATACCCCAAAGAAAAGTCAACTGAGCCATTAAATGTTGAGTTGTGTGTGCCTGACAGGCAGTCCCTCTCTGAGCTCCATAGTTGTTAAGTTGTTACTACGTGTACCTCATTTCTTGGTAAAACGCTACATATAGCATACCAATTTGTTTGATGTAAAGTCAGGATCATCCTAGACCATTTTGGGTCTGTTCTGCTGGCTACTTTGGTAAATCTAAAAGGAACTAGTTTTGCAGCTTGTTTTTATTGACTGGACTACCATTACATGCATGTTCTCCATGCATCCTGTATTGGGCTTTCAAAATCGCTCATCCAGACCCCCATTGTCTTCATGAATAGCTCCTGGACATAACGATGAAGTCAGTCAACCTGATAGCCATCGCCTCATAGTGTCTACACTGGGAAGGAATGAACAGGAGTCCTATATCTGCCCCCATGTATTCAATTGCATTAGCAATGATTGTAACGTGCAGATCCAGTTGAAACCCAGAAAGTTTCTTGGAACTCGCATAGCATTTTATGCCAATGCTACATCAACCTTCCAACTGTGACTCCAGCTATCTGGAGATATCAGCTTGAAGCCTGGACCAAGGAGCTTTGATATTACCAATGGTGAGATTACTATCCATGTGATACGTCTAGAAATGCATATGACAAACATAAATTGCTGCAAATTAATCGTGAAAGGCAAACCCTGACAACATGTCGACTTCAGGATGAACAAAAATATCCTATTTTCGTCAGGTATTGTCTACTTCTGATACCAAAGAAGTCTACAGAACTCTAGATCATCTATTGAACCGGAAGGCCTTGTATCTTCCCTTTCATGACTGTGCTGAAACCTTGTGTAACCAATTCTCTATATAGGGAATATCTCCTCTAGCTCTGAACCCTCCTTTGAACCTAGACCACTTTCGTCTCCACCTATGGTCTGTTTCGATCCAACAACTAAAGATGAGATACGAAAAATCATCAAGTGATCAGCGAGTAAGACATGCATTCCTACATGGCTCATGAAGGAAAACATCCATGATCTTCTTACCATTATAACCAGGATAGTCAACTCGTCGCTCGCATCTGGCATCCTTCCATCGAAAGCGAGATCTGCGGTCATTCGACTACTTCTCAAAAAGCCGTCACTTGACAAAAACTGTCTCTCCAACTATAGACCAGTTGCCAATCTGAGCATTCTTGGAAAGATTATTGAAAAATTTGTTTGTCGGAGATTAATGGATCACATGGCCGATAACTACCTGTATGAGCAATACCAATCAGCGTACAGACCACACCACAGCACGGAAACCGCTCTTGTGAAGGTGAAAAATGATATAATGTTTGCTTTAGATAAAGGCCATGTAGCATTGCTGTTACCACTTGATCTATCGGCAGCATTAGATAAAGGCCATGTAGCATTGCTGTTACCACTTGATCTATCGGCAGCATTTGATACCATCGACCGGCAAATCTTGATATCTCGTATGTCTAGTAGGATAGTAGTTGGTGGCGTTGCACTCCAGTGGTTTGAATCCTACATTGCAGACTGGACCACCAAAGTAGAAATAAATGGAATGTCATCTCAATCAAGCACGAGTTCGGTAGGCCTTCTGCAGGGACCTGTTTTTGGGCCGATTGGCTACACCATCTACACTCTACCTGTTGGAGACATCGCCCGTCATCACAATATCTTCTACCACACTTACGCTGATGACAACTCCATATAACATTTGATCCTAAGAAGGCTTTCAGTCTAGATGAAGCACTGAAGGCACTTTCCTCTTGTGTGGTAGACATCAACACCTGGATGACCCATAACAGACTGAAACTGAATGAAGAAAAGACTGAATTTCTTGTAATTGGTTCTGTTCAAAGCCTTCATTCCCTTGGAAATGTTACTCTCAATATAGGTTCAACAACTACTGTACCTTCTAAATCAGCCAGGAACCTTGGTGCTTACTTTGATTGTAATATGTCTATGTTAGAACAAGTAAATCATTTACGTAATTCTATTAGGTTCCATCTAAAAAGCATATCACAAATTAGGAAGTACCTAACTGAATATACTTGTCATAGTGCTGTGCGCTGTCATATTTTGTCCAGATTAGACTACTGCAACATCTGTTCCCCTGGTTTACTTGAAGCAGCTGCAAAGTTTACAGAACTGGGCAGCTCGCATTATCTTTAAGCTAGATCAACGTCATGACTCCAGTCCTCTACTTAAATCTCTCCACTGGCTTGCCAAGAAAGAAAGAATTCTCTTCAAAATACTGTTATTTGTTTTTAAAGCCTTCCATGACCAGACGTCAACATCAAAGATTGCATTACATCTCATAACCCATCTCGCCCTAATCTTGGCTCCTCACGAGACCCATTTCTGCTTGCCATTCCGAGGACCCGTAGCAAAGCTGGCGATCGCACATTCAAAGTAACTGCATCCAAAGAATGGAACAATATCCCCTATTTTATGAAAGCAGCAAACTCCACAGATCAATTCAAGAAACTCTTGAAAACTTACCTCTTCCCTGTATAGTTATTTAGTTTTCCTTTTCCTTTCCATTTCAAACATTGTGTATGTACCTTTTCTGATGAAATTAGGTTGTATGACGTGTATGATTATTTGTTGTAAACGCTGTGATATAGTGTACTATGTAGAGCGTAGTAAATGCTGGTTATCATTATTATTATTATTATTATTGTTATTATTATTATTATTATTAAAAGAGGAAAAACCTGTTACTGTGCAATGCATCAGTAACTGTAACTGTAACTAAAAAACAAATACCCAGTAGGGTTCAAAATATTATGATGTTCATCCTGGGTCTTTAATCTTGTTCCCCACTATCAATTATGTTGTTAAGAGATTTGGAACAGTTAATGCAAAAGTCAAGATCATGTAGTGGTTAACTTGAACTCTCCGACACAAAAAGTATCAGCATACTATACAAACTGAGCAGAAACAAAAATAATCAGCATACATCATAGTGAACCATAAAAAAATGTCCAGCACATTGTGAGGTAAGTGCCACAATTATTAGACAATTAATTACTGCAGAAAAAGAGTAAAACCAAGAAATTAGCAAAATGCATATGGACACATGGTGAGGTCGTTGTCACGCATTCTAGTATCTTACCAATTACAGATAGAAGATTAACAGAAATACAATGTAACAAGAAACTTGATAAGGCTTTTGAATCTTTTTTTAGTCTAAAAATAACACCTTTGCAAGCACTGCAGTCAATGAATGCATCATTTACAATCTTACATGGAGAGAAATATTCCTACCTGTTCTTCAAGTTGTTTTTCCATCTCTGCCTTCTCAAGGCGTAGTTGCTTATTTTCTGTTCGTATCTTCTCTTGTCTCATGTTCTCTAGTTCCTGTCTTGCCTGCTGTTCTCGTATTTTATGTTCTTGTTGTTTTCTTGATATTTCTCCTGGTTCCATATTGCTTTCATTCACATCTTTGTCTTTTAATGTATTGTCTGATGACGGCTTGTCTAACTGCATTTGCCTGTTAACTGATTCATCTTCAGGTGTAACTGATGCATTGGTACCATCTTGGTGTGTACCTTTTATTGTATTCTTTGAGTGATTTGTATCATTTGGTAATGATGGCTTAAGGGAACGATGAGGTATCACTGGTTGTACGTTTGGAGAGAGAGCTTCTCGTTGGTCATTTGCTGATTTGCTGTCATTAGCACTCAAAGCTGAAGAGGAGGGCTTATTGATATTTGTCATTTTAGGGTTTTGTGTCGATATTATTTCTCTGTTGGCTTCGGTATTATCAAGTGGGGTGAGGAGAGAGCCATGTGAGGTGGTTGGTAAATTGCAGTGGTTGTGATTTGAAGCTGAATTTTCAGTTGGTTGTTTAGGCTTACTAGATCTGTCCACAGAAGGAACACACTTGACAGGGTAGGCTTCTGGAAAAGCAGCACAGGCAGCTTCATTACTTCCCAAAGTGGCAGCAGGCTCACTAGGTGCTGATTTTTGGTCATTGACATCTAAAGCATGAGAAGGCTTCAACTCAGATGAGACTAGGGTGGATTTAGGTAGACTACTTGGTTGCTCATCCTCAAGAGATGGGTAATCAAAATCCACTGTACACATAGGGGGAAATCAATCCAATTATCAAACATCATGCAATGACAAAAACATACGTTTGGCTTGCTTTCAAACAGGAGGAATTGTTGGTTATCTTTTTTATAGCTTCAATATTAATATGCCATTATTTTGGAAGTTAAAGGCACTGAACACATTTTGTAATTGTCAACGACCAGTATTCTCACTTGGTGTATCCCAACATATGCATAAAATAACAAGCCTGTGAAAATTTGGGCTCAATTGATTATTGAAGTGGCAAGAAAATGATGAAAGAAAAAACTCCCTCATTGTACAAATTAGTGTGCTTTCAGATAGGAATAAAAGGCTTCTGGCCAGAAGTCTTTTAATATTTTAATGAGAAATTACCTCTCTCTCAAAAACTATGTTACTTCAACAGCGTTACTTTATACATCAACAGCTCTCCGTTACTCGTTACCAAGTAAGTTTTTATGCTAATATATATTTTGAGTAACTACCAAACATGTACAGTGCCTTTAATGACCTTAAAACTTATGTAAAAAATATAACTACACTTTACAAAGGTTTTGAGGTTAAAAGGAGAACATCAGATGATCACAACAAACAAAGTAAACAAAGTTTGTGAGTGAATTGATATTTTGGGTATGTTAAATCAGATTTAAAATTTAAGGGTTTGTAAAAAAACATTTAAAACTTGATCGGCAAATAGTGATACTGCTGGTAGTGCCGGTTGTATAAAAATGCACAAATATAACATTATATGATCAAACTAATAGCAAATTTGATTTTATGTTTGAAGTATAATTAAATAGTTGCTCTTACTGGCAGCAGTAAATACTTGTAGGACAAACACACATTTACTACTGCTGGGCGCTGACTCCTCAGCATCATGGTTTAAGAGCCCGTGTTGTCACTGTTCAAAATGAATTAACAATTCAACAACAGTAAATTGTTCATGCAATTAGTACGAAACTGTTAAATGTAATTTTATGTATGCCTTGCCAATCAGTGTTGTAGTCTTGACCAAGGTCTTGGTCTCTGTCTCGATCTTAGGAATATATTTTCCAGGTCTTGGCGATTTTGAGGTATCAAATTATTGAGATCTCGGTCTCCGTCAAATCCGTCAAAGATTTTGAATAGTCTCAGTCCAAGATCCATTCAAAACTCAAGCATATTTGAGGTTAATTATTTGATTAACCGCCGTTGGTTTACGGTTTATTGTCTGTATCATCAGATAACTCATCACCAGCAGCATGAACTAGCAGTGTTAACAAACTACATGTCATGCAATGTGTGTGCATCCATTGAGCAGCAACGTATGTTTGACATAGCCAACAGGAAGGTTGTACACGAAGTATAATGATCCCGATCATTCTAAACTTTGGAAAGAGTTTTTTAAAAAAAACTTGAAGAAAACAAGAGTGTGTTTTAAAATTTTTTTTTTTTAAATTATTAAACATTGCGGTCTTGTTAACTACAAGTCATACATGTAATATCCAGCAACTCCTTGATATTAAATTTGCTTTTAAGGTGCATTAAGAGTTTTGGACAACAAAACAGGTGTGAAGCATTTGGCCCCGGAGTTTAGTATTTTATCAAATTGTGTCACTATACAGCATGTACAGGCAGGGCCAGTTCATCCTTCATCAGACTAATGAGTTGTGTTAGAGGTGACATATGTACATTTGGGTGTGATCCCTGGTTACACGACAATTAATGGTTACAGTGTATATGGTTTCTCGATAAACTTAATCAAAAAGTGGTTTCCAAACAAGTTGCTTTCTTTGTTCACTCCAACAACTTGTCTGAACCTCTGCAGTCTGCAGCACCGAAACTGCTCTTTTTGTGGTCCAAGATACAATCCTTGGAGCTATCAATAGGGTGTTTTCCTCATTTGATACAGTAAACCACCGCATCCTACTGCAATGTCTCATAAATGCATTGGGTTTGACGGAGCTGTACATCACTGGTTCCGGTCAGACCCGAGTGGCAGAGTTAGTTTGGTGGGTGTCAAAGAAGCTCTCTCGAGTGAAGCACTACTCAAATATGGTGTTCCCAAAGGATCCTTCCTTGGTCCACGGGTCTTCACCTACTAATCCCACTTCACTGGTCAAATTACTCATGCCGATGATGTAACATGCCAACGATGTTCAGCTATTAACTTTCGACCCCATCAAGCCAGGAGATGCAGCTTCAATCCTGCTTTGTCGCTTACAAACTCAAAATGAAGCCAGATAAGACAGAGTTTATTATTGCATCTTCCTCCCTTACTTCTACAACTCAGACACATCACTTTCAATATTGTCAATCTTGATATTCATCCCTCTCCCACCATTAAGAACTTGGGTGTTGTCCTCAACTGTGACATGAATATGTCTGATCATATCACACAACTCTGTCGTTTTCTCAACTGGCATATCTGTAACCTCAGTTGGATCAGAAGATTTCTTGACTTTAATGCGTGCCACAGTGTAATCCAAGCCCTAATCCTGTCCGAGCTATGAGAGACATATCTCACCTCCAACAACTTTAAAACAGATGCCAAAACAATCTCATACCTACTCCTAAGACAACTACACTGGCTCCCAATAGCCTAACGTATTGAGTTCCGCACACTGGTCCATACTGACAAATCACTAAATCACAGTGCTCCAGATAATCTTTCTTCACTTGTTAAAATCCATGACTGCACCTACTCCC
Organism: Evasterias troschelii; assembly: GCA_032357145.1. Classification (NCBI taxonomy): domain Eukaryota; kingdom Metazoa; phylum Echinodermata; class Asteroidea; order Forcipulatida; family Asteriidae; genus Evasterias; species Evasterias troschelii. Next base: position 4,414,010 of record JAUELU010000042.1, on the reverse strand, counting down.
TTCAAGCTATGATGCTATTTCCCTCGTGGTAAACAAAGTCATGCAAAGAAGCCAATAACAGAGCTATTTTACTGCTGCATACCGCCTATGGAATGGTCTTCCTGTCCCCAGTAAAAATGCCAAGACTGTCTTTGGTCTCAAAACTCACCTGATCTCCAGCTTGTAGCAGGTTGTCTACATTTATTTTGTCTTTCTCTTTCTCCCTTCAGCGCCTTGCATCCTTTGGTAATTTGCGCTATATAATTCCAGTTGTCGTTATTATTGTTCAACAAAAATTTGTTTTAACAAATATAATTCAACCTGAAACCAACAAATCTAAATAAAACAAATAAACTGTGTGGAAAATTAGATAAAAAGATATCACTTAAAAAATTAAACAAATAAAATCCCAAGTCTGTAATCTCACAATCAAAATTACAAACAATGAATAATACTTACACAAGTTTGAAGCTGTTGAAGAAGCATCACTTGTTGTAGTTGGTCTAATAACATACGGATTGGTAGTAAACATGGGATATCGTATTAGCCAGCTCTCATATCCCCCATCTAATACAAGAGGTTCTCTTTTCAATGTAACCAGCGAATCCCACTGCCAACAAATGACAACATTTGTTGATTACAATGTTGTTTTGTTAATTTCACAGTTTGAAATGAAAATCTAATACATGTCAAATACAAATTAGAAATTCTGTTTTTGTGACATCACAATCACAAACACTAGCTGTTTAGCTTGAGTGAAAATTAGCAGTGTACGCTTATTTTATATAAATTCAAATCAAACACAGATATAAATATGAACATAAAAATCAAGATATAGAGCTGTATTAATGTGTTGTAATTTTTGTAACAAATATGAAACACTTTAATACAAGAAAATTTCACAGCAGAATGCAAAGATTCAACTCATTAAAACTGTTGTCCCAAGATATGAATTTTTACTTTGATTAAGCGATATTTGATAACCAATGATGTCATTATGATATGAAGGCTAATTTCTTATCTGGGCAATGAGATATGTACATGTTATGTGCTAGGTTTTAAATTATTTTGAACTTATAATGGGTTTTCAGAAACTGGTAATTAAAAAATTTTTGAATCATGAAATCACTAGGTTTCTCTGAGGCACTGAGAACATTACCCACAAATTCACTAGGCTTTTTGGGGCTTCAATTTTGGAATGACAGATTTGGGGAGATTTTAGAATGTCAAACAATTTCAACATATTTCTCTACAGGAAGAGGTCATCCTGAGATATACATGCTTATCTCAGTTTTGTAAAAAGTTTGATGGCAATTTTAAAGTAATGTATCATTAGAATGGAATGAAAACTGTAAGCTAAACCTGATTACAAAATTTTGAGCCATTACCATCTATCGTTATCAATAATGACTTACCTTGTAAATAGCATCTTTCAGGCAAACCAATGTTGAACTCTTTGTCAAGTCTTTGAATGAGCTGTTCCAATCAAACAGGACGACAAAATCTACATCACCCCGTTTATTCCACAATGTTCTTGCTTCAGCTGTGAGGCATTTCACAATGTTTGTAACAGTGATCCTAAACAATGTAAAATAAATAAAATACAGTAGAATGTTAAAAGGGTTTGGGGTTTTTCTTCCTTTTGAAACTACACGCAAAAAATAATTTTATTCATTTGAAGAGTTATTAAAAACTTGTTTTCTATTAGGGGCTGTCCAAAAATTTAAACTTTTCCAAGGTTCCAAGGATGTACAAAACATACCATGGGGGTATGACTTCAAAGGTGCATAAAAATCACTTATAGTTCATACCTTTAAAAGACTTAGCAATCCACGAAACTCCTTCAAATTATTTTGTAAATTGTGAAGGCTATCATGAGAAAAATTGTACAGGTCCTCAGAACTAAATAGAAGATTATTTGTTGTCTAGCTTTTCAAAACAGTTCATTACTTTTTTTTTTAAAGAACTATAGAAATTTCCATAAGAACAGTGGCGTCACCAGAGGGGGGGCGGGGGGGCCTCCCCCCCCCCCCCCCCCCCCGCTCAGAACCCTTGCTCCCCCTCTTGCCCCCCATATGAAATCACAGAAAAGTATATTCTTATAATATATATATCGTTTAAGGCTGCTTAAAATGCTGCCGTAAAAAGGAAAACTTTTATTCATAACAGTATGTGGACTATAACGCATTTATGACAAATTCATGGAAACAAGCGCGCGATTGTATTGGGGGTAAATGTATGATGTGGTTTTGCGCTTACAGAAAGTTCGGTTTAATACCTGGTGGTCTGAACGCAGACCAATAGCTCCGTTAACACAACGTAGTCAGATGCACAACAGAGAAATTTAAACAGCAAAATGGCCAGCGAAAAAGGTAGCTTAGACCATTTCTTCTCCATATCAAAGTGCCCGTCTTTGCCTCGTGCTCCAACACCTAAAGAGGCAGAGACGGGAAAATACAGAAGACTCTGATTCTGATGTGGTACCATCAGAGTATTGCATGGACTCTGCATC
>JAUELU010000042.1:4373126-4386539 GCA_032357145.1 Evasterias troschelii | reverse complement strand
CACCCTCCAATGTATTACTATGCGTGTTTGTCAGTTGGTGAAATGTAGGTCACGCGCGCGCGCTCCACACAAGACTGGAGTGCTACTTTGTGAAAACGTTTTTATCACACTTTAGGTTGGTGTGCGCCGTGTGTTTCAATGGGGCAGTGCTACTTCGTGAAACCAAAAATTGTCACGTTTCGGTGAAAAGTTGTAGCACTATTTACCGTAATTAAGAAAGTATAGCTCCTAAAGCGGTGAAACTCCATTGTTGGCCTCGGTTAGCATTGTTTAAAATGTTAAAAAACTGAAAACTGAAAAACAAAGTTGTTTAGCATATAGAGTGCTACTTCGTGAAAACGCTGACGAAATATTCAGGTGAGAAGCACGTAATGGCGTGAGCAAAACTATGAACTGCTCGCACTTTTCTACTTTTTGTACCAACAAGTTAATTCTTCTTTCAATTTCGATTAAGTATTGGTTCCGATTAAATTCGATTTTTGGCGAAAAAAAGGACGCAAAACCCGGCTTCTTAATCCACCTTTAATTTGTGCACATTTTCAAATGCAATATGAAAGTAAAGTCTACTGCGTTTATAACAAAGGCATAACTATAGAGACAGGGGGGGGGGGGGACCTGGCAGGGGGAGGCATTTGGAATCTGAACTTTTAAATCTGAAACTTGAAAATTATCAGAGTTTATGTTTTTAAAACCATTTTGCATTTTACACGCTGACAATGAATTTGTTAAGATTAATTTGCCAGATTATCTTATAAAAATAGTAAATTACACAAAGAAAGCGCTTAAAGGGAGTTTATAATTTTGGTAAATGTGAAAGTTTAAGCTCAATCGGTCATTGCAATCATAAGAAAAACCTCAAGTGTTTTCACTGTTTTTAAACAATCGAGTTTTCGACTCATGAGATCAAAACTAATTGTTTTACTAATTTCTCAAAAAACTACAGCACCTCAGCCAGTAATATTTCAAGGGAAGCTTTCTATCATCAATATCTTTAAACCATTAAATGTAAATCTATGAGCTTTTCTGTTTTGTGTTTTACCAGAAGTATAGACACCCTTTAAAATGAGCTATTTTAAGAGAAAGGCTAATGGAAACTTGGCCTAACAGTGCACCCTATTGTGCCCCCTAAAATGTTACCCTAAACGGCGCGCTTGGCCTATTATAAGAAAATGCCCACAGGTCCATTAACAACCCCCCCCCTTGAAAAACGAAAAAAAATAAGAAAACAAAATAGAGAGAGAAAAATACATAAAAGGGATGAATCAGAAGCGAGCGAGAAGGGTATCTCTATTCCTGTACAACTGCATGTTTGTTATGACTGTCGTTTCTGATATACGCCCTTTTCAACACCTTAAATAAACAATCTCACCCAATTTAATTTTCTATGAATATAAGTTTTACTTACTAGTGAGTGTCGTTTCTTTCTTCATTTTCTTACGGCAAGTTGCTATGAAGGCCGACATTGTTTTCTGTCTAAGTAGATGCCCATCATCGCCAGGGGCGACCGCCATCATCACGCCACAGTGTTCACCGTTTACAACTTGCAAGAAACCGACTGCCAAAGAAAGTAGAATGAGTGTGCGTGGGGCGTACTTTGCTTTACCGTCCATGCTCGACATGGCCACAATGTTACCCTCTTCAGCGGTTAATTTATGACTGAAAGCAATAAAAACGCGGCACTATTTAACCTATCTAATTGTTGAAATATAGTCTTCTTCAACACAGTGCACGTCAAATTAATGTTTGTAGTAGTCAAAGATTAAAGAGCGCCGAAAGCGCAAGATGGGGGCGGGAACTGGAGCTCTAGACCTATATATTATTTGAACGTTAAAAACGCATTTGGCACCATTCCAGCAAGTCACGTTTTTAGTTTTGATAACAATAATTGGTCATTATCTGCACTGACGTATACTGTTTCGCCCTTGGCGCTCTATAATTTTAGGGCGTGACGTTCACCATTACACATTTGGATGCATGCATTGCAAGGTAAAATCTGGAATGTTCCATTTTGCGAGGCGCAGCCGAGTGCAATAAAAAAGGCCGATTGATTATATTCTGCGACAATGTGCCAGCGAAAAATTGAATATTTGTTTTATAATATTAAAATATACAGATCCTTCGGCTTCATTTAGGATAATAAGCAACGCATAAGCGCTATGTTTTCCCCGTATTATTAATTTCCTTTACTTGCGCTTGGGTGATACTAAACTAATAAAATCGACAACGAGCTATGCCTGACTTACTTCAAACACACGAGTTTGTGCCGTTATGCTTTTAACCCAAGAGTAACATAAATAATATAGTAATATTATGAAGATTAATAATTTTTATCTGATGACAAGCATTTCAAAACAACTCGTTGCATCCCAATTTGTGTAAGGGATTTCTTTCCCACGACATTAAACTTCCTTATAACCAACGTGGCACTATGGAAAAGTCTGAATGACTCTTTTAAATCAATACCGTCCAATTCTTTTAATTTTTACTAGAAAACTTAAAAATAATTTTAAATTTGCATGCTAAAATAGTGTATGTAATTTTGTATGATGTGGATAACAATACGTGGCCTTGATTACTGTATTACACCCAATGTGGTTGCTGTCTTTTCATATTTTGTATTATGTCTGTCCTTTTGTATGTCCGTCCATAGGCTGGGGTACAAAGGCCTTTGCTTCACCCCAGACATAGATGTTGCCGTTTGTTTAATAATCACTTTGTTTAATAGTAACATTTTCTGCAATTCTTGTGATTTATGGCAGCATTGACTCATAAATGTAAGATAGTTAATTATTCTTTGGTTCAAGTGGAAAAGCTTCGTGTGGCCTTCAAGGACCACTAGTCCTGAGCCGTGACCATTGCATGTTGCGGGTCAAGTTGGAAGTTTGAACAGTGTCCATGAAAAAGTTCTTATCAGCAAAGAATGCAAGCCAATGTATACTATGAACTGACCTAAATAGTAGGTCAAAATAAAAACCTAAGTTATGTAAATATTCAGTGAACTTTTAAATAAATTAATATTGGAGATTGGTAAGACGTCAGTGACCGACATAAATTTAAACTGTCTTAGGGTTTCACGGAGAGTCGGAAGTTATTGCTTTTTCATAATTATGTGCTTTTACCTCATGCCATCCCTTTCCACTTGACAGCTTCTGTTACACCAGTATACCATGGAGGTAGGAATAGTATACGTGTTTATGTGTGTGTTGTGTTGTCATTTAGCCATCGAAAAAGACTCTGCTAGGATCGAAACGTCAGGCCACTAATGCATTTATACCACAGGTCCTTTTGGTTGCCGTTGGTAAGCAGTTTGCAACAGCTAACTCTGTTTTCTCATAAGCCTCTATGAAAACATTTCCTACGCTCAATGAGATATTTCTATTGACACTTCAGCATGCATGACATCACAATTACGTAGCAATATGACTGTGCAGCTCACTGTGTTCGAGTTCGTTTCCTTCACGAGTGGACCTTCATGTTCGAATATGCTCGAGACTTGCACGGTCTAGAGTAAATTTACGGTTCCCAGATATAGGACACACTAATTACGCGTCTTCATAACTAATTGTATTAAGATAATATGGGCCACGGCGGCCGCCACATTTATAAATTATTTGTAGTGATCAAGTTTCCTTGACAACTAATTGGAATCCATGCATCAATAAATGTATGTGTAAAACGGCGGCTTGGTTGTAGCCTACTTATAGCTTCAATTGTATTGTCTCAACCATTGTATCAACTTTTCGTCAAAATATTTATGGCAAACTGGCAAACCTCCTTTCTGCTATAGTTTCGTCCATATCTAGCCTGCCTCTTGAGGTCGCCCATTCACTGTTTTCCTTTTCTTTCAACACTTCTGTTGCTAAGTATAGTATAGGCCCTACATGTTTGTATGCGTCATTTAGTAGCCTTCGAGAAAGACACTGCTAAGGTCGAAACGTCAGGCAATTAACTATTTGAACTAACTGAACTAATTGAAAGGAACAGCAACAGGTGTTTTTTGCCAAAGTTAATTAAAAATCTGTTCACAGTAAATAAGGGAAACGAGTTCACATGAGATTAATTACACCGTAGATTTTAATTGTGTAGAAAACGATTTTTACAAATTACATCAAACAATCAATACCCTTCTCCGGCACTTTTCAGAAAGAGTCGCGAAAAGCCCTGTCATCACTCATGTATGTCATAAGTGAGCTCCGTTTTGATAGCCCGTGGTTGCAAGGCAACATCCCACACAATCCCATGAAGTCAAAGTGTTGTTATTTTGACGCACGCCGCCAACGGCAGAACTCTTTCTCTATTGTTTGAAATCTTGGGTTGGGGCCTAAATTGTAGTCTGGTTCCCAGACCCAAAAATCTCCGACTAGGTGCAGACATGGTTTCCCTGGAGATGACCCCCGACCCTGACAAGTTGCATCATGCTCTATTTTTAACCGTGGGTGATACCTGACCTAAGATTTTTAACAAGAGACGTCAAGGAATCTTTGGTCAGGGAACCAGACTACCTAAATTGTTGATTGATATTTACGAGGTAGTTCAGAAGACTGCAAATATCAATACTAAATTTAATTGATAAACAAACACATTATAAACATATGTTTAACTTTTGTTCTTATTCTTCAACCGTGCAACTGCTTAATCTTCTTTCTCTTTTTCTTTGTCTATTAGCGTGAGTGACGACAAACAAATAGGGGGCCTTAGGCAACGAGCTAGACTTGATTTCAAGTCTGAGATCGCGGTTATTTCTCTGCATCAGTCACACAAAATCCCCCTGCAGATTGGCTATCACGCGCTCTAATCCACAAGAGGGCGCTATTTCAGGCAATAATGTATTGGCTATCAGGTAGACTAAAAACCACGCGCACAAGACTTGGAACCAAGTCTAGCAACGAGTCCGTTGTCAAATTTGACGTGTCAGATTACAAAGAATATACTTTGGTGACTAAGGTAGATTATGCTCCTGAAACTTCTGAGAGACCCCCACTTCCTCCGAACCAGAATTCGCATGCCTCTCTCTAGCCCTGCTCATTCCTTCCCAAAACGGTAACTACCTACCGAGTGGCTAGTGCATCGGGCTTTTAGGTGTGGGTTCGAATCCCGGTCATGACACTTGTGTCCTTAGGCAAGACACTTGGCTACAGTTGATTCTCTTTCAGGGGTAAATGGGTATACCTCTGAGTGTAGAGATGGTTTTTGTGTTAGGTTTAGCTTATACATGTGTAGTGCGGTTACTACAAACGTTGCAGCAAAGCTAGCTGTATAGGGCTACTCCCCAGGGAACTGAGATAGTTTAAGGAATGAAATAAATGGCCCCGTGACTCAGGGGTAATAATTATTTAAAGTGCAATGATCATTTTTTAGAACTGCTCTATATAAGTGCCGATATAATAATAACCATAATAATTATTATAATAATAATATTACGCACTTTGAAGCCTTTGTCTGCCCGATTGTATTCCATACCATAACTCTTACCAATATGCCTATAATCATCTAGAAATTGCAAATTCTTTTATGAGGGTTAACCATTCATGAGCGGTGATAAATGAGTGCCCGAACAAAAGAAACGTCGACGTCGGTAAAGGGAAAATATGTAGAATCAAATTGCCGTCTGTTCATTGTTATGAATTGTATCTTACCCAAGTCAGATATTAAAGGGACACGTTACTTTGGATCGGACGAGTTTGTCTATGAAAAGTGTTTGTAACCGTTTGTTATAAAATGCATAGAAAGATGTTTTAAACGTAGAATACAATAATCCACACAAAAAATATGCATCGAAATTGCGTGGTCTTCCTTTTACTTAGCGAACTAACACGGTCGGCCATTTTATGGGGGTCAAACATTTAAATTTGGTGAAATAATGATCGAGTGTAAAAGTTGCAGTCGGACTCTGCATCTGCCCATCTTACCAACTACGGTAAACAATAGGGCCCAATTTCATAGAGCTACTGAAGTAAAAAACGTAGCTAAGCACAATGCTTACAAGAATATGCTTACCAGTCAAAGTATCATGTTACAATGCACTATTTTTGACTGGTACCCTGCAAATTTTTGCTAAACACAACATTTTTGTAAGCGAAATTGTCTGGTTAAAGCAGCTCTATGAAATTAGGTCCAGGCCAGAGCCCACGATGTGGAGCTATCACCCCACTGTGTCCACCCCATTTAGCCACCCATGTACCCATGTCGGCAGAAACAACATCAATATTTTGCAGAAACAATGAGATAGGGCCTAGTGTCAATCGCTAATAAATTGTATAGTACCACAAAATTATGGTAAAGAATTAGCACTTAGGCTACATGTAAAAAAATGAATTTATTTTATCATAATCACATGCAAAGCCTCAACCGTGCTTCAACTTGGGCTGATCGTGGCGGCATGATCTGATAACATTTTGAACAAAATATTGGTAGAATAACAAGCACTAGCAGGCATTTTGAAAACTGTGATTTTTAGATATTTTGTTTAAGGACAAATCTACGGTGGCTCTATAGGCTCTTTCATGGTGGCCCTGAAGGGACATCGCACATCGCAAACGTGTGCGCATACGTATGCAATGTCGTAAAACAAATACCGAATAATGTGCGCACACAACATATGCAATGTCGTGAAACAATTCGCGAATTATGTGTGCACACGTGTGCAATATGTCGTGAAACAATTCGCGAATATGTGCGCATACGTATGTGAATACAAATGCGATGTCGTGAATTTTATTGCATACCACGTCGCATACATTTCAATAAAATGTCTAATGATCTGGGGAGTTTCTTAAGTACAATAGAGATAAACAGTAGTCGTTATTGCAGCGGAAGTCATTGTTGTGAGGCAAGCGAGCGAGGTGGGTGGTCTTCGATATGGCGAGACTTGGCCTGGTGCCAAGATCCTTGGTACACATTAGCGCCACGTACTCCCTAGGTCACTAACAAATTGTCCGCAACTATGACATCATCCTAATGGTATGCAACAGGGTAATGCAATAAAATTCACGACATCGCAAACGAAATCGCAAACGTGTGCGCACATATTCGCGATTTGGTTCACGACATTGCATACGTGTGCGCACACTCGCGATTTGGTTCACGACATTGCATACGTGTGCGATTTGGTTCACGACATTGCATACGTGTGCGCACATAGTATTCACGATTTGGTTCACGACATTGCATACGTGTGCGCACATAGTATTCACGATTTGGTTCACGACATTGCATACGTGTGCGCACACATTCACGAATTGTTTCACGACATTGCATACATATGCGCACACGTTTGCGATGTGCGATGTCCCTTCAGGGCCACCATACTCTTTAGCCAAATATCCTCTCCATGACATACTCCGTGCCAATTCCATGCTTGTGTCATCAACATAATTATTGAAACCAAAATTTCCCTTATCGATCTGTCCCACTAGAAACCACACTCTGCTGCCGACAACACCTGAACTTGAGTCCGATACTAGACACATTGGCAAAAACACCCCACAAACAAAAAAACACAAATCTTACAAAATGATTTAAATTGTTAAACTGAAGTCCCATATCTTTTTGTTTTTTTATCGATTCAAACTATTAGTAGAAGATATAACTCAGATAACTTTTAAATCATTTTATCCTTTTCAATCATAAACAAATCCTTAATTACCAGCGCCCCCCCCCACCCCCATGAGATGAATGGACTCCCCCGAAAGTGCCTTTTCTTGCACAGGCTGTTTGGTTATTCATGGGCTGCCACGCAGACAGACATACGTTACGTTGAGATACTTCCCAACATCTAAACAAGGGTCCGATCCAAACCAATCATTGTTCGCGGTGAATATGCATTGTTTTTTCCCTTGGCAATCGTTCTTTACTTTCTCGAGCGACGTGGTTTCATTTCTTCCCTGACAGGGGCCTGCTCCGGTGGTGAAACAACGATGATTACTGTCAGCATCGAAACCGTAGAGGGCCCACTTTACATCAATGGTCTCATCGTCTCCACAGTTGATAGTGAAGTTTTGGTACTCACATACCAGCTTTTGAACTGTGTTTGAAACAGAACAAACACAAGTTTTGAAGGTAAAAACAGACTAACCACGATGTTGCTTACCGTCAAACCCAAACGGTCATTGAGGGTCGGGGGGGGGGGGGGCTCGGGGGCTCAGTGTCGTTGAACCATCCCTCTTGCCCCCTTCTTGCTCATTCTCCCTCGAATGAGATTGAAGAAAAATTACAATTAATGAATGGATCGCCATCAAAAAAAGCCTCCCTAACTACGTACCACCCAAATGGAAATGAAATATGCAGGTGAGAAGCACGTAATGGCGTGAGCAAAATTATGAACTGCTTGCATTTTTGTACTTTTTGCACCAACAATTTCTTTCTTTCTTTCAATTTCGATTAAGTATCACTTTCGATTAAATTCGATTTTCCGGCGAAACTGAAGGACGCAAAACTCGGCTTTTACTCAACCTCTATAATTTGTGGAAAATATTTAAATGCAGTGGCGTAACTATATAAAGAGGGTGGCGCGCTTGACCTATTGTAAGAAAATGCCCACAGGTCAAATGTTAACACCCCCCCCCAAAAAAAAAAAACAACAAAAAACAAAAAACAAACAAAAACTAGCTGAAAAAAGAAAAAGGTTAATAAAAAACAGAAAAGAGAAAACAAATTGAGAGAGAGAGACATAGGCCTACAAAAAGAGGAGGAATAAGAAGCGAGCGAGAAGGGTATCAATACATTCTAAAACAAAATTAATTTCTGTACAACTGCGTGTTTGTTATTGACTGTCCTTTCTGATATACGCCCATGTCAACACCTTACTAATAAAACAATCTCACCCAATCTAATTTTCTATGAATAATTAGTTTTACATACCAGCAGTGGGTGTCGTTTCTTTCTTCATTTTCTCACGGCAAGTTGCTCTGAAGGCCGACATTGTTTTCTGTCAAAGTAGATGACCATCATCGCCAGGGGCGACCGCCATCATCACGCCACAGTGTTCACCGTTTACAACTTGCAAGAAACCGACTGCCAAAGAAAGTAGAATGAGTGTGCGTATGGTGTACATTGCTTCGCCGGACATGTCCATGCTCGACATGTCCACAATGCTCTTTTTCAGTGGTTATGACCGAAACTGATACAACGCGGCACTATTTAACCTATCAAATTGTTCGCATAGTATAGACCTTTCTTTTGCAACGTCACAGCCCGAGTTTTTGCCAACCTAGGTTGGAAAAGTATGGAAAGCCATAACTGCAAATCAAAAACAGATTGCCAGAGTTTGAAGCAATGTTACACAAAATATTCAAAATAGTGTTGAATTTGTTGGAAACAGATCAACCAATTATGGTAGGTATTTCAGTTCATGAATCTTTACAGAAAATGTTGAATTTTGTCACAATTTGTTTTAACACGATTGAATGTTTTGCTAACATTCGGCCGACCATGCCAACCGGCGCACTTTGTCTATCAACAATGGAAAGGTCCATACTCGTCAACACAGTGCACGTGAAATTAATGTTTGTAGTAGCCAAATAGTATTGAGCGCCGAAGGGGCAAGATGGGGAACTGGATCTCTAGATCTATCATAGGAACGTTGAAAACGCATTTGGCGCCATTTCACCAAGTCATGTTTTGCAAAGTTTTAATAGCAGATAGTCATTATTTGCACTGGCTGTTACATCACGTAAATGCATATTGAAATGGCGACCAGTGTAAACTTTTAAAAATCAGCCCAACATCCCATTTGTGCCTTTGGTGCTCTATATTGGGTGTGACGTTCACCATCATATAGGATGTTATAACACCCCTTACAAATATTCTGCCTTTTCATTGGTTTAGAGCGCGTCACATGATATCGTCGGCGTTTTTCACGAACCGGCGAATCCGCCCACGCAGCTGAAAACAGCGTTTTGAAAAAAACGCTTTTGAAGTTGGTCACATTTTAAAAATGTGTTTTCGCCGGTCTTTTAATTGAAAGTGTTGAATATTTTTTAGTGAAACGGTAGTGTATAAGTTAAATATCACGACTAAATAATTATTTCTTTATTGTGATGCTTTGTTAGCTTAAAACTTATTCGCCGGTTCGTGAAAACGCAAATTAACGAGCACCCCGGATTCGCCACACACAGAGCGCGTATTCACCACACACACAGGGCGCGGATTCGCCGGTTCGTGAAAACCCGCAGGGGGGTCTGATTCGCCGGTTCGTGAAAACGCAAAATGCTGTAAACACCGGATTCGCCACACACAGGGCGCGGATTCGCCGGTGACGACGTTGACAAGCGCGTTAAGCGGTAGCATTACACAATAACCCTGGGGAAAAGGTTATTCGCCGGTTCGTGAAAACGCAAATCCGTAAAGTTGACTGATTCGCCGTTTATTCAATCAGCGTAATTAAAAATTCATACGCTTTTATGACTTAAAACTTTGCAGAATTGTTAAGGACACCAAATACATTTCAAAAATGCAAAAAAAACAAAATTCTGTAAAAAAAAGTTTGCACGGATTCGCCACTTCGTGAAAACGCCGACGATATGTCTTAGTTTTGCTAGAAACGGCGGCCGTGTGACAGTGCCGTGTCATAGTCCGACGACTAGCACACGGCGTGCAGTACCTAGACGTCTTTTTTACCCACCTCGAACCCAATCAGTTGTGCATCTGTGTATCTGAAACGCGCGTACGAACGCAATGAGTTTTGTTAAATGTGCGGGTGCTGCACGCCGTTTTCACGCACAACGCATGACTGTGTGTTGTGCAATGTGTCTAGACCATATAAAAAGAACCCGGAGAACGCTGAGTGCGTCATTGTGCGTGTGATTTCGTTGTGAGACCCTTTTTATGGACGCGCGTACGCCAATTTCCCTTCAGGGGGGTTAAAGGCGTACGCGGAGATAGCGGGTGTAACGACACGTTGCCCATGGTAGCGAGGCTGGTCAGTGATAAGCCAGTGATGATATTTTGCCATACAGTAGACGTCATGAACATTGACCAATGAAAACACGTAGAAACGGTTTATGTGCGTTGCCATTTTGCCATACACGCGTGTCACGTGATGATCATTACTATGCCATACACGCGTGTCGCGTGGTATCGATACTCCGCGTCCACAGGCGACACAGCTCAGAGGGCGGTAGAATTGACTCAAGTCCCAATCCCGTGCAAGGCCCTTCAGTCCCAATCCCGTGCAAGGCCTTATTGCCTCCTCGTCAGAAAACTATTGTTTTGCGCTCTGCATTCCCCAACCTGGGCCCAATTTCATAGCGCTGCTTAACGGTAAGCAAATTTTGGTGCTAACTTTAGCAGAAAAATTTGCTTCAGCCTTAGCATATTTCACAGGTTAGCAAAAAAATACGGCGGCCATCTTGTACGTTCACAATGGTTTTGCATTGTTACGTCATTCATTTTCGTGCAGTAAGCACCGGAAGGTTAGCATGCCTTTTCGTGTGCTTACGGTTAGCAGCGCTATGAAATAGAAACTCGTAGGTAAGCACAGAATCGGCCGTTAAGCAGCTCTATGAAATTGGGCCCTGGTAGGGATGTGCTGAGAAACAACGCTGATTGGCTATCTAAAGTGAACACTTTGCGTCCACGCGTGTTGAAAACTTTCGATGCTTGCATGGCGCTTGAAGGGTGCTTAGTACGCGGTGGTACGCCTGTGTAAAAATGCAAGTATTTTTACGCGTTTTGATTTCAAATGAATCTTGTTTTTACACGATCACCCTAAACTGCATGCAGTAGAGATGTCACAATAATGAGAGGGTACCAGTTATTCTGTGACTTGATTCCGGTGGTTTGCAGGCTACCACACTAACGCGCGCGTAGACTGGATCGACTACAGACCTAATTTAAAATGTGCTAGATTCTAGCACATTTTAATGGACCAATTCCAGGGGGATATGAGGTAGCAAGGCATGCTGGGAAAAAATGGCGCGGCGAGATCGATCCTCCCTGGGAACGAGGTTGGTTAGAGACGTACTCGAAGTTAGCGGGCGTTACGGCGCGCTGCCCATGGTAGCGAGGCTGATTTCTATGGTCTAGACCATTGATGGATCAATGGTCTAGACCCATTGCACATTGCGCAGCACACAAGCACGCGCGTCTCCTGTCCGCCATTTTGGGTGACAAAACGTGCACAAAGGATGGTACAAGTGTTTACACACGCGCATTGGTGCGCGTTGTGCAATGGGCACGTGAACAGGGATACAAGTTTGAATGCGCACTTGAAGTGATGCACTCGTTTTATGTTTAAACCAGTGCCTTATTAGGCCGTGTCCGAATTGGCGACTTCGGCTACAGCTACGGCTAGGGCGCGCGCGTCTGCCTATCCTTCAACACTGATCTAGCCGTAGATGTAGCCGAAGTCGCCAATTCGGACACGGCCTTAGTATCATCAAGGTCAGTCTTTTCATTCGAATATATATCTACAAGTTGTTTTTAGTTGACTATAAAAAGATGTAATTTTAAAAACTGGCAGACTATTCACATTTAAAGTTCCTTGGTTTTTTTTATAAAACAATACCTTCGCCCGGTTAGTACTAAGCAAAAATATTGCTGTGACCTAGACCGTCCGTTTAGGCACTCATTCCCTTAACTTTGTTTTGTGACACAATAACAATCCCTTTTGCTTTTTCGTAAAGTATGAATGTAACAAAGTACAATGAATTAGGCCTACGCCTGTGATATTTAAACAAAATTAATGTCAGACGTTCCTTGTTTTGTTATCGAATTCACTAGCTATAATTATGATAACAAGAAAACTTGGGACCAATTTGCGCATTCACCGTGAATTGTCATTGTTGGTAATTTCGTTATTTTGGTTAAAGCTCAACCACCGGCAGGTTGTTAATTTTCTCTAAGCGTTTTAGAAGCCTTTTAAATTTAGATTGAGAATTGTTGTAAAATGATGCCTACATGTTGGGTAGTTCAGGCCTAAAAATCCGACGCGAATCCGCGAATCGATTTACGCCCGAGGACGCAAATCTGAGTAATTCGCGTGACATTGCCAGCACTCTGAAGGGGAAAATCACCTTTTCAGCTTTTGTCAGTATATTTGGGTCAACATGAATATGTTTTTACTTTTCCGAAGACTCACTTTCCATAAAAAAACACTAACAATTTTACGTTAATCCGACAACGTTAATAAGTTTGATCACCCCTCATTTTCTAGACTTGTTGACAAGTCGTTAATGATGGTCGCGGTGGGTCGAGTCGCGTGTGAAATGGTCGTGTTGTTGACGTGCAATATTACCGAGCTTTATGAAGTGAGTAACGTAGCTGTGTATGGTTAACTACTTTATAAGTCGATCCCGCAGATGTGCTTGGTCCTAGGGCCTAGTGTACTGTACGTTAATGTTAGGGGATGAAGGAATGGCGTGTAGTAGTGGGAGCGAAGGTGCAAGGGAAATTCCCTGTGTGAGAAATGCGTGG
>JAUELU010000042.1:4337576-4355727 GCA_032357145.1 Evasterias troschelii | reverse complement strand
TCTGCATTTTGACCATAGTTTTTCTTTTATCTTTTTGACCCGATGTATACAAATATCCGCAAACCATCCTTTGGCCGACTACCATGGAATGTTTTAAATGAATAAACCAACAATGAATAACGAGAAAGAATGATGGTATCTTCCACCGCCCTTCCTTCCTTCCTTCCTGTAAAGTGCAGCCTCACATAATGTGAGGATAAGATGCACTGCGTGTTGCGCATGAGTCCAAGTAAAAAGTAGGACATGCTGTCGAGTGCGGAAATATGTGCTGGTTGTGCAAGTAAAAGGTGCTAGAACACTGTCCCCTGTTACTCCCTGATCTGTACCAGGGTTAACCATATTCTTCCCTCATCGCTTCGCTATATAAAACGAATAGACACCGTACCGAAGCGGCCCCAAAGGCTTTTCTTTGTATTAACAACTATACCCCTTGCCTATGCGAGCGAACCAACTGTAATATTGCGGAAATACCCGGCCGAATGAAACCATGTTCATACCTCTTCGGGCTTATACCCTTAATACTTTACTACCCAAGATCCCTTCAGAATAATGTACTCAATCAAGCCTCTGTGTGTTTCCGAGCTTTCAACCGGAGACGAACCAGTTCACGTCCAGCTGCGAGCACGTCAGAAACGCGAATGATTTAAATCATGCGCCCTCTTTGTTCACCGTGGTGCAAATACTTGTGCTATCTTTGAATTAAATATAAATAACAACAGGTTTCACTGCTGGAGACTCTACTTTTTTTAAATGACCACTGCAAGATGAAAAACTAAATGAACTACCCTTACATGAACATTTTGGTAAACTTAAATATGTAAACAATTATTTAAAATATCTTACAAGGT
Source organism: Evasterias troschelii (assembly GCA_032357145.1). Taxonomy (NCBI): domain Eukaryota; kingdom Metazoa; phylum Echinodermata; class Asteroidea; order Forcipulatida; family Asteriidae; genus Evasterias; species Evasterias troschelii. The sequence goes on along the minus strand of JAUELU010000042.1, from coordinate 4,354,879 downwards.
TTTTTTGAAAAATGACATTTGAGGTCGTAAAATGGTCCATATTGCCAAGAATATGCCATGTATAGGTTGTCATCATAGCTTGTGCAGTTGGGGAGATATAACTTTTCAAAATATTAAAGATTGAACTAATGTTAATCTACACCTGATTACGTCATAATGAGGACAGTATAGAGATGTCATCTGCTATTGCAGACCTAACTATGTGAAGTTTGAAGTTTACAGTCTATGTTTGGAAAGTGTGTCTTTGTTAGCAGACAACAAATGCTAACATTTTGGGTTTTGAGTGGCAGCTGACAAACAGCCTTAATGCCAAATCAGGCTTCGTGGTCTTTTAACCTATGCTCAATGGAGCGTAACAGCCAGGCACCGTACTTGCACTACATACAGTACATTTATATTGTATGATGCATGTGTACAGTACTGTGTTGTTACACTTTCATGCGTTATCAGTTAGGGTCAAAACACACGTGCGTCTGGTTTTGTCCAGATGTAAATATCAAAATGTTATCATCTGTGTGCAAAAGTTTGAGCAGGCTCACAGATTTATAAACCTGATGCAAAAATTATGCAAAAGTATAAGCAGTTCTTGAGTTATGAATTTTTGAAATATTAAATTTCCAGTTTGAACTTGAAGTCGAGGTCAAAATGGGGTCACGTTCTGTGGAGCGATTGTTCATCTATAAAAGAAATTTCCAATGATAGATTGTAAAAATCCAACATGTTGTTCAAACATTGACCATCTGGGACGACCAGGAGAAAAGGTCATTATGATTTTGGTTTTAACTTTTCAAATGTTGGCCCAATCTTGATCTATCAGATGCCCAAATATGAACATCGAAGAACAGTGATAAGAGGTTTTCGACTGAACACCTTAAAAAAAGTACAATAACAATAGTTTAATTCAGCTGATGACCAACACCTAAAAAAGAATCACCAAATACAGCCCAGGGTACACAAAGACAAGGCCGAATCAATGATAATGTAGTACGCTTTGGCAATCTTTTAATAAAGCCTTTAAGCCAGCTTAACTTGAAGGTCAGGTCCTCGGCCTGGTGAAGTGTGGGCTGTCAGCTATCACATGGTGCATCATCTGGGGTTCACTACAGTCACCAAGCAGGGATGTGGGATGAAGCCCCATCTGCATAGATTGTTGTGGCATGGCCCTGCATCAGTGCGAAACCAGTTCAGTAGGGGGCACCATTGACCTCGGGCTATCAGCTATCACATGGTGCATCGTCTGGGGTTCACTACAGTCACAAAGAAGGGATGTAGGGAAGCCCCATCTGCATAGATTGCTGTGGCATGGCCCTGCATCAGTGCGAAACCAGTTCAGGGAGCACCATTGACCTTGGAGAAGGTCCATTTCCAGGTACTGGATGATGGGATCAGTGATCATGAAGTTAATTTTACTGAAGAGAGGAAGCTCAGGGCTAAATTGGATCTTGAGAACCAGCCTTGATGTGGCTGACTTTCTCCAGATGTTTGGAGGGGCAATGTTACTGAGGACTGGGAGCTGAGGCTAGTGTGTTTAGTGTTCCTCAAAACTGGACCACAGTATTCGGCCACTGAGTAGCAGAGGGCTCGTGCTGATGAGCAAGTAAGGCATATTTTATTTTACTTTCGAGTGTGTGAATCAGGTTTACATGTTCCAGTTAGTAGCCACTTTCTGGATGTGAGATTTGAAGGTGAGTGTACAATCCAGTTTGGCACAGAGAAAGTGTAAGTCGGTCTAGGATTGTGGCTTAATTGATTCCTGTTGAGAAAAATATCTAGCCATATGGCCAGTTCATGCATTGTGCTGGTGGAAAACACTGGATACTGTTTTGGCCACACTGGGTTGGAGTCTCAATTGTTTGCAGTATTTATTGATGTTGGCCATGTCATCAGTGTTGGTGGACCTGAGGTCGTCGAACTTTTCTGCTTGGGGGGAACAAGGCAGATATCGTGCGCAAAGCCATTCTTTTGCCTTTTCCACGTGATGTATCCCATGTGGACATAGCGGAGTGGGTAGTACTGCCATTACCCATTCATTTACCAAACAAACTATAGCACCTTTTAAAACAAAGTGCTATTACACAGAATGGGTACAGACCAAACAAATGAGAGTTCTGATCTAAGAACAACAACTCTCAGACCTCAAACTCTGAGATATGTCTGTTGAGGTCCTTCCATACATTGGTCATGCTTCACCAAAATCCAGGGTATCCATCGAGAAGCGAGCAGGTCTAGATTTTGCCTCTAACATATTCTGCAACAATGCACTCAAACGCATCCAAAATTTGTCAACTTTCCTTGAGTTTTAGATGCCCACATCCCAGCACTGCCTTAATGTACATGAACTTAAACGATACACGAACACACAGCCTACAATATGTGGCTGTGGCCTGTTCATAGCTTTAATTGGTTACAATTATAATCATTAGAAATTATTAACGTACTTATTCTTCTGATACTGTGATATAGGCTGACAGGAACTAACTCTGTTTAAAACAGAAGCCCTTGTGTTGACAGTTATGACATCAGAAAACCAGACTGTGTATTTTTATTACTCAAACATGTATTCTTTTTAAATTCGTGCGCTGCTGAAATGTATTTTTTATTCTTTCATCCAAACAAGGGCAATGCATGTTTAACAATGTTTAAGTAAAAGATTATGAATGTAAAAATCACCATTCATCCCAATAATGTGTTTTTAAACACATCTTTTTTAGACCCAAAGCTGTTAAAACAGCTTTGGGTCAGTATTTTAAATAAATATCCATGCTTCTGTGAGGTATTATTTTTCGAAATTATTTTAGAGCTTTTGGAGCAATTAGTTGCTTTTGAAAATATCGTTCAATTGTCACAATACAACCCTGCCTTGACAAAGTAAAGACAACAAGGTTTCTCATAAGTACCAGGATTTATTGTTTTCTTGTGAGAAAATATGAGAAGGCGCTCATCCTGAATCACAAAACTACAGTCGTAAGCCATGGCTGATAATCTGTCATGGTATGCTGGAATCTAAAAATGCTTGGACTCTTTCGTGGTTGTTTGTTGTGTTTGTTGTTTATTTATGCCCTGTCTTGCCCTAATCTTCCTTGCTTTTGGGAGATTTTGGGAGACAAACGCCTTTTGGGGACAGTTAATTTTGAAACTGTTATGCTCTCCTGGGCATCCCACTGTTGATTAATGTAATTTTTTTAATTACATTTTTAATGTTTGTATATATGTTTACTTGTGAAGTTTTTGCCTGAATAAATATTTTTATTTTTAACCTCGCATTGAGCCAAAAACAAGGATAAACGAATAAAGGCAGATTGTCCATTATTGTATGCAATGTTTGTATGAAAAGGGGACAAAGGTCTGGAATCAGGGATTACTAGATTTAACCCTTAGGGAGTTTACCAAAATATATACCAGTGCCTTCTGGTCCTCTTTGTTTGAGGAAACAAAGCATATTAGCTTGGTAGGTGCATGCCTAGTGCATGATTGATACACAATGGTTTGTTCCTAAGGATATGTCCGGGAGGATGCTCGTCATCCGTCCAACTCACTGCAAGTGCAACAAAGTGAGGACGTGCTTCAAAAGTGGTTTAAAACAAAAAAATGCCCACTAGAGGCATTTCAGAAATATGTGGCAGATCTTACACATCATGGTTAATCATGTGTCACGTTTGTTTCTTCAGGTGCATGCCTTGATTACAGGACCTTTTGACACACCATATGAGGGAGGTTTCTTTCATTTTGTGATCCGATTCCCACCAGATTATCCAATCAGACCCCCACGCATCAAGCTGGTCACCAATGGAGAAGGAAAAGTACGCTTCAACCCTAACCTTTATCGAAATGGCAAAGTCTGTTTAAGTATTCTTGGGTAAGTGAATAAATTTTATCCCAATGCATTTTATTATTATTTATTTGGCATTAAAATCGCTTATAAAAACAAATATTCACAAAGTGAAAACAAAAATCTAATTGGTATCATCTATTTGCAAAAGTTTCAGAAGGCTCAAGGTGCTACAATTTGATTGAAGTAATGAGTAAATCTTGAGATATGATTTTTTGAAATCTTCAACTTCCGTTTTGAACTGGAAGTCAAGGTCAAATGGATTCATCTGTGTATGTTTTCTAGGTTGTAACGGACCTATGCGATGATGTATAGATTGTACAAATCCATTGTGTGGTTAATGAGTTATTATTTTTTTAAATATTAAACTTTATTTAATGTAATTTGACACTTGACAACGCCATCATGTTGTCACTGCAACGGTTTCATTTACTCCAAGTATAAGTAAAGTTTCAATTTTATGTAAGCTTGGAAGTGTGCCTTTGTAAGCTGAAAATCAATGGGGAGAAGATGAAGTACATGTAGTATAAAACAAACTCAAGGTGCTCGGTTCTGTGAGGGAAATAATAGGCCGTTTTTTTTATAAACGTGGTACCGTGAAAATGTTCATTAATTTTTTCAAAGAACATGTCAGTACTTGTGAATCTTTAGTTAAATATCTTCTAACAAACATGTAAAACGTAAAGTTGTTCACTATTGAAAGCAAGACATCACTGTGACGGGACCCACATTTTTAAATGTAATACATCCCAGCTTGAATACATGGAAAGTTTAAGTTTGATTGCCAATGTCATTCTCTATGTATAGATCTTGTAAAACCTACATACCTTGGTGGTGACATGACGTGACAATTGATGTCGCTCAACATTTTATCCTTATTCGACCTTCCAAGCCTGATGGCGTCATCATGTCATCACTCTAGCTTTAAGTAGTTAATATCATTGTCTATTAATACACCAAGTTTCAACACAGTCGATCTTGTGGTTTGGTAGTAAACCTTTAAGGAAATACCACATGACACATGATGATGTCATCAATCTACAACTCCACACATACATGTATGATGTCTGCATGAAGGTCATTATGTATACCAATTTTGAAATGATTTTCAAATACTTTGCCACAGACAAAGTGTATTTTAAGCTGTTTTGAGATGTTATGACGTCACTGGTCCTATTTTTGTAAACCAGCATATGCCTTTGGTTGAAAACAACATTTTTTCAAGTTGCCATTTTTCGACCAGAAGTAGAGGTCATGTAATGTCACTCACATAATAACAAATGAAGACCTATATTGCCTCTTTATAATCTCACAAACACTTACCAATGGTCTCTTCTTCTTGATTTGATATGAATTTTCAAAGATTCAAATTGGTAATGTTTATTTTTAAAAACTTGTAATTTGACACATGATGACGTAATCATGACATAATTAAAGCGGTTTCATCTCCTAATAATTATCTAGCTGTATGTGAAGTTTCAAGATTTTATGAGCTTCGGAAGTGTGCTTTTGTTGGTGCACAACCGATGGAGAGGAGAAAAAGAAGAAGTACATGTATTAAGAAAAAAAGAAAAAACTAGACTTAACTTTTTGTTGTATAACAAAAAGAAGGTGTTCGGAATGACGTTCAATTTTTGGTCGTATCACATCCCAGTTAGAATACATGTAAGCAACATTTTAGCTTGACCAAGCATAGATCTTGAACCTGCACCTTTAAGGTGACATCATGTCACACACTTGATGACCTCATGGTGGTGTGAACAAATTTTCTGGATGTAACATACATCATGTGTATCCCAGCTTGGATACATGCAAAGTTTCAGCTTGATTACCAAAGTCGTTCTGTATACTTATAGATCTTGTACGAACTAGCAATGGCTCAAATGTAATTGGAAAATTTGTTCGATAGTTTTTATCAAAAGTTAGTGTATAAGTCTATTTAGAAAAAACAAAATTCCACAACTACTTTCACAAGAGTTACTTCTTTCCATAGTTTGAACCAAATAAAGGTACCCTTTTCCCGTGCAGTTTGGACTTAATGTATAACATACTGAAGTACCTACTCATATCACGCATAGAACAGAAGCACCACAATGACCTAACTGTGTCCCGAGTTTACATTAATCCACTACTACCCAAAATGTCTTTAGCGCCCGCTAGAGTTGACTTTTGAATTCCGAGTTTAAATACTTAATAGGTTTTTGGACGGCCATTAGATGGAAGTATAATGTTTCTTGATATGATCGGCTGGTTCCCTTTACTTGTTTTTATAATGATCGTATATAATGACACGAGATATGAATTGATGAAGTGTTCAACTTCCGGTTCAAAAGCCTAGCATTTGTTTATTTACGAGGTTTGCATGGACGGCTGATTTTCAGACTTGTCAAAAGCAGGTTGCGCGAACCTTGAACAGAGACTAGACCACAAGCATTTTTGAGGGACTTTGAACCTTGCGGTTGACTTGCACACCGTAACTGGTATTGATGAAAAATTCGCCACTTTTAAATTAAAAGGTACTTCCTGTTTTGACCGGTTTCAACCGGAAGTAGAGGTCAAGTGAGGTCACGCACATAACAAAAAATGAAGACCCATATTACTTACTTCTATATGATCCCGCAAAAAGCAACCGGCAGTCTCTTCATCTTGATTCGATATGGATTTTCAATTATTAAATTTGTTAATGTTTAAAAACCTTGTAACTTGACACCCGATGACATCATCATGACGTAATTGAAACGGTTACGTCTCTTTATGGTTGTCTAACTATGGTAGAAATTTCAAGTTTATATGAGCTTAGGAAGTGTGCGGACAATCGCGGGGGATAAGAAGAAAAAGAATAAGTATTAAAAAGTAAGAAAAAAAATAAAACAAAAAAAACGAACAAAAACAAGAGGTGCTCCGGGCGGAGTGCCCGAACACCTAATAAGAGATTCAGAGTTTGTCGTACCACAAACTCAAGGTGTTTGGTTCCGGGGATTGGGGAATGATGAGCAGTTTTTCAATACACGTACATGTAGTATCGTGAAAAGTTTCATTTATTTTTCTCAAAAAAAAAAAAATGGACAATAGCTTGCTTTGTACTAAAAATTTGTAATAATTGGTCAATATTTCAAATTTGGTCAAAATTGTAACAATTATTGTGATGACGTCATCATGTCTTCACTCTAGCTTTCAACTCAGTCAAACCTGTGGTTTGTGAGATACACGGCTTCAAAAAGTAAACCTTTAATGCAATACTACATGTATGTGACACATGATGACGCCATCAATCTAAAACTTCACACAATATGTTGTCTGCATAAAGGTCATTATGTATACCAATTTTGAAACGATTATCTTAAAAGTAGAGGTCATGTCATGTCACGCACACAATGAAAAATGAAGACCTATATTACCTCTATATAACTCCTCAAAAAGCAACCGACGGTCTCTTCGTCTTGATTTGATATGGATTTTCAAAAATTAAAATTTTTAATGACGTCATCATGATGTGATTGAAGCGGTTTTATCTCCTAATGGTTATCTAACTATGGTAAAAATTACAAGTTTAGATGAGCTTGGGAAGTGTGCTTTTGTTAGCGGACAAGCGACGGAGAGAAGAAGAAGAAGAAGAAGAAGAAGAAGTATTAATGAAAAAACACACAAAAAAAACCGAACAAAAACAAGAGGTGTTTGGCTGTCGTCTGAACACCTAATAAACTAGATATAAATCTGGGATGTGACTCATCAGCTTGAAGTCCAAATTGCAGAGGAAAAGAGGTCAAAAAGGGTCTGTATGTACATTGGATAGGGTAGTGAGGGAATCCTTCATTCTCAGCCAGTATGAGTACACCAAAAAAAGCTTGGGTTTTGATGATAAAAACTCCTGTGTGAAATTTTTGGTGTCTTCTTTCAGCTGATAAGAGGAACACTTTTTTGGTGGTTTTGGTTGGTGAGGTGGTTTGGTGTTTATGTTACATAACACAACACAGTGATCTGAAATTCCAGGCAGCACTTCAATTTCGCTGATGAGATTTGAACTTGAGGTTACAATCAAGTCCAAAATATTTCCAGAGAGGGTCTGGTTATTTCTCTAACGAGCTGGGATAGGGAATTATCAAACAGAAATTTGAGACATTTCTCTAAAGAATGGTACACGTGTTTACAAGCATATTGTTCGTAAGCATGTGTACCATCCTTTTGTGCACATTTTGACACCCAACATGATGAGTCAGTGCCCATATGTGAGTCACATTTGCGCGTCCAAAGACCCACCCTGAGTCAAAAAATTGACACACTTTTCGCAGATTTGTACGGTCTTTCGAATGATTTTTGGACTCAACTATCATAGAAGCGACGCACCACGGACGGACAAATTGACGCACATAATCCCTTGCAAACGAAGCACGCGCAGTGAATATCAATATTTCAACCTTGTATGTACGAGTTTCCCGGCACACATGCTGAAAATACATTGCAAGTGTTTGCATGAGGCGAGAATGTACTACTTGATTATTTTCGAGACGTGCGGTTCCCAATGCACTAGCTTTCAAACACACACAAAAAAGAGAGGGTACCAGTTTACTAAATAATGCATGCTCGTATCCATCCATGACTCGACGATCCACCCCCCTTTATTGTGAGTGTGAGAGATATAATATACCACGGGGCCGAGGTTGACAAAACTACCATGCCATGAATAGACCTTATGCATTAACATCACCAAGCCGCCATCTTGGAGGTAAATTGATGATGAAACAATGGAAACGCGTTGATTTGTACGCGCAGCGCACAGGACTGGCCAATGAACATCTTCCTTTTGACCTCTAGGCGAAGGCGTCCTACTCAAATGGCGTCATATGCATTACATGGATTGTGTGACCGGCTGCGGTAAACGTAAAGCACGCGCGCACGCACACACAATCAAAGCAGACTTTGATAGGACTCGTTTGCCACTGCCAACTAACAACATTCAAGTGACTTGTTTTAATCAACAACCCCGAGGGAAAAAAAGGAAAAAGCATGCGCTCTTTAGATGTTGCCACTGCCACGTCCGAGATTCAAGCTACTTATTTTAATCAACAATTAAGGTTTTGAAAAAGCATGTTCTTGTTAAATTTGTAAGGAGCGCTTTTTTTGCTCTCCTTGGAAAACTTTAAGGAGCGCAGAGGAGGGTGATCGCGCTCCTTTGAAATTATGGTCTGGCCATATTCTAGAATGGGTAAAACTAAAGGCCTTATACAGTGCTAATTTGGCCTCCTGAAAATTGTCCTTGGCAACACATAAAATGAAGATACACAACATATTTCATTTGATCATTCCAAGTCAATTTACTGTTTAAAATAACACCCACATATTTGTAAATTGCAACAACATCAAAAGGAAAATCATTAATATTATACGTAGGAACACCAGGGTTTCTAGAACAAGGGATACGCAAAACTTTAGTTTTTTTTTGTATAAAGATTCATCCTGTTGTCTACATGTACACACCATCTGTGGATTTAATTAAGATCCTCTTGTAAAATACGTTAATCCTTTTGGCAAGATACAGGGCTAATTAATAATGTATCATCTGCAAACAACAGACAGGCAGAAGACGTGCATGAGGCAAGGTCATTAATAAATAAGTTAAACAAAAGTGCCATGGGGTACTCCTGATGATACTTGAAGCCAGGGTGAAAAGCTACCTTTGAACAGTACCCGCCGATAACAACCAGAGTTAAAGGACTTAATCCCCTTCCAAATATTGCCAGTAATATTATATTGACAGGTTAGCTTTTGAAGTAAAATATCATGAGGCATTACATCAAAGGCTTTGGCAAAATCAAGAAACACTGAATCAATTTTCAAGAGCGAGTTTGCCTTGAGACAAGGACAAAAAATGTCATAAAGAATAGGTGTGATATAGACTGTGCAAGTCTCGCGCGTATCTGAACAAGAAAACACGTCAAACAAAAAACATTTTTATTTCTGAAATAAAATCTTTGTTTTTAAATTATACATTATGACAAATTCTGAACAACAAAAGTAAATCATTACAATTTCATGAAATAAGTTTTAGCTTTTGAAAAAAATACGCCCAAGTGTGTTGAATATTATTGAAAACAACTAAAAACTCTTGGACAAGGATGCTTTTTTTTATGTTAACTTTTTAGAAACCCCACATGCGGACTCATGATGGTTAAAAGGGTTTTAAATTGACCCATATAGTTTAAAGAGGATGCTGACGCCTGAACACCATAGACTGCTTTGAAAAGGGTTCGCTTTGCAAACAGCATCTGGCATTTCTGGCATCGTGACATTTCATTAGATTCTTTCAAGTTAACAGGATATATCTTTCATCGCCTTGACCACCCTCCATCACATGGTCTGGGTGTCTATGTCAAAGAAAGCACTTTGGAATGTGACAACTATGAATACATGTGCTTTTGCCTTTCACTTCTCCATTCCACAACCTACCTGTTTTTTCTGTATCGTTCACCTTCATCATCATCCTGCGCTATGCTTGATGCTATCTCTGATAGCATTTCTAAGCACTCTTCTGCTCAAGTCATGGTATTTGGTGACTTTAAAGGCACCTGGCAGTGGTATTTTGTCAAAATAAACTTTTGTCATTATTAGGTGTTCGGGCTTAGAAGCCCGAACAACTCTTTGTTATTGTTTTTTTTTTTTTTTTTCTCACTCGATATCGTTTGTCCGAAGGCAAAAGCATAGTAAAAAACCTTGAATGCACTTGAAACTTTGCATGTAGTTAGAGTATAACTAGCAGATGATCCAAAAGTTGTGATGTCATGATGACGTCATCGGGTGTCAAAATACAGTAAATCAAAGTTTAATAATTCAAAAATTCATAACTCGTTAAATACACAATGGATTTGTACAATTGACGCATCATCGGAGAGGTTTTTAAAACCCAACGAACGTTACACAGAGTGTGACCTCATTATATCTCGACTTAGGCTTCAAAACGGAAGTTGAAAAATTCAAAAAATTTCCGCAAGAACTATCTGGCCTGCATTAAAACCACACGAAAAGTACTGCATTGAAAACCCGTAAATAATCCACATTGCTGGCTGTTGCGCTCCATTGACCAAAAGGTTCAGAGTCCATCAAACCTGCACATCACGCGGGTGGCTGCTCAGCTCCATTGTTCATAAGGTTCAAAGTCCACGAAGACTGTGTTTAGGCCTGCATATCACATCCATGGTGGCGCTATATCAAATTAGTGGTCAATTCAATGAATGATTGGCTCCGCGATATTTAATGCCGACTCTGAAACCTATTTCGTTCGATGTTAGTCCATTGATAGCTCAGTGCATCACCTTCGTGATAGTCTTTGATGGCTTGGCTGTTAAAAACGACTAAAAGAGGGTATTTTGCCGGCCTGTTTTGGTTGATTGTATGACTTTTGATAGTTGAGAAAATGCAATCGGCGAGAGATCGACATTAGTTTGACTCTGATCAACAGCGGTATTTACCAGAATCCAACTTTTAGATCTTTATTAATACTTCAATAAAGTACTGTGTGAACAACAAAGTAAACTTAAACAATGGGTTCCTATGCCCTAAAAAACTTGACAGACGTTTAAAGGGAGGTTACAGAATTGATTAGAAAAAAACTTGTAAAATATACTTTTGATCAAAGATTTACTTAAAACTTATACGGTCTAGTGATGATGATAGTAGAAAACATCCCTTGAAATGTTTCTGTCTGAAATGCCATATTTTATGCGAAATAGATGAAACTAATTTTCCGGTTGGAGTTTATCGCTCAGTGAGCGTTTTATTCATCGATGATTTCATGGAAATGTGTAATCAGGTTTTCACTATTTTCTCGTGACCCAGATGGCCGATTGATCTCTAACTTCTACAGGTTTGTCAGTTTATGTATGGTGTATTACATAAAGTGCCTACACTGCCAGCAACTGTTTTGTTAGAAAAACCAATTCTGTAATGTTCCTTTAATTTTAGAGTTCTATCTAGAGCTCTACTATAGTAATGTTAGCACTTGTTTCCCGTGTGAACTATGGTACAAACTCAAGAGACTTACATTTTACTTTCTTTGACAATTCAAAAGCTATCAACAATCTTTTCATCGATTCAAAGGAATGTTTCACGCAATAAACGCATTAAACACATGACTGACCCCAAGGATACCCAAATACCTAGAGTTTGTTTTAGATACATTTTTATGAGTGAAATGTGAATAAACAGTTAACTAAGGTTAAAAAATTGTATTTTTATTTTAATGACAAATTTAAAAATAGGCCCCCCTTTACATGGGGCTGTTCGTGACGTCAATTGAGGCAGGAGAAAAAGTGTAGTTTGGCCCCGTACATTACGTCTGGGTACCTGATCAGTATGAAGCGTTTTCGTATTCAGACATCACCACCCAATGCAATCCTAGGACAGTGTACAGTGGACTGATACGAGACGCCGGTTTATTCAAGGTTTTTCACCAGTCCCGAACTGTCCCATGCGCGTTTCTATGTCTTAAAAACGGAAGATACGAGCATGGTCATAACAAGAACATGGATATTAATAAGAGGTATTGTTTTTCCTACTTTGCCAAACTATGTTTTGGATTGGCGAGCCGCGGCGTCGTGGCATACAGCTCAAGTCGATCCGAACACCAGAAACATTTCGCTGGTAATCTAAGCTTCACTGCAACTTCCCTTGCACACTACTACCGACGAAAAAATCCTGGGTATCCAAGCACGACGGCTTAAACAAAGTGTTCGCTGCATAGTGCTGAAAACAACGTCGGACCGGACTTCTTTGCCCTCGTTAGCCTGACTTTCGATGCCCGTAACTGCCATATTTGGGATCTGCAGGAAAAAATGGTGGCTGACCCCATCTTTAGATGTTTTGCTGCATCCAGCAGCAATACACCTGGTCGGCATTGCCGGAAAAATACAATAAAAAAACCCTTTTTGGTTCTAAAGTTTAGTTAACGGAAAAGGGGATTTTTAGTAAACGAAACGTACAATCTCACTACTTGATGGTTGGTCATGTAGGTACATACTTTCTTGACCTCTTCATGTGTTCTAACCCAGAGGACTGTGTTGCCAAAGTCTTACCTCTTGGTAACTCAGATCACTCGATTGCCTTTTCATCGTACTGTTTTTCAGTTCGGAAAGGCTGACTGGGATGGTTTTTGATGTTTTCTCTCAGATGTGCCATGGTCTTCGATTCTAAGTCTTGGTCCTGACTTGGCGGCAGATGAGTTAAATCCCAATGGATTAACCTTAATATAGAGATTGACATCCCCTCACGTACTCACCAGATCAAGGCCCATTCTCAACCTTGGTACACATCAGCCTGTGCTGTAGTGATTGTCCATCGTATTAATGTGGCAAAGTGGTCCGTGTTTTGCGGAACTTCTGAGTGAATTGTTTCGACATTTTATCCGAACCGTAAAAATGTAAGCGTATAACTTGACATTTAATACTCCACAGTGTTGTAACCAAGTAATTTTTGCTCAAGTCAAGTCAAGTCCCCCAGTCAATGAAATTGGTGACTTGAGTCTGACTCTTGTCAAAGTCACCGACTCGAGTCAACAACACTGGTTGCTAGTTCTATTTCATCACAGTGGCTTGGTTCAAGGGACTTTTGGTATTTGCCAAAGTGTATTGAACCGCAACAAGTCCTCCATTCCTCCTCTCTTTCATGGACCCGAAGTTCTTACTTCTCCTCAAGATAAGGCAAACCTTTTTGCTGACAACTTTGCATCTAACTTCACACTCAATGATGAGGGGCATCCACTTCCTGCCTTTCCATCTCATACAGCCTCTGTGGTATCTGAACCTCTTATCACTCCAAAGAAGATTGCCCGGATTATTAATTCCTTGGATGCCTCCAAGGCTACTGACCCTGATGGAATCCCAGTAATTGTTTTGAAAATGTGTTCTCCAGAATTTTCACCCATTCTTGCCAAGCTATTCAATATGTGCTTGGCAGTCTCTGTGTTTCCTTCATCTTGGAAAGTGGCATCCGTTATTCCTGTCTTTATGGGTGCTGGTGAGCGTTCTGAAGCTATTAATTATCGTCTATTTCCAATAATAAGTAAGATCTTTGAATGCTTTGTCAATCAATAGCTCCTTGGATTCCTGGAGAAAAATGACAGCCAGTTTTGGTTTCGGCATTCCCGCTTTCCCTAATTACTGATCATTTAATTAGGGCTTTAGAGCGCAGGGGTGAGGCTCGTGTTGTAGCACTGGACATCTCAAAGGCCTTTGACAAAGTATGACACTTGCTGTGTGTGTATAACGTGTAGATTGATGTACAACGCTTGATGTGTAGATAGATGTACTAAAAATCAAGCCGAGCTGTGGAATTTGCCTTGCCTTAACAAAGAACAAAAATCCTCAAATTACAAATCCATTTTAAATTGGCTTGCTCATTTTTAAACTATTGGATCACTCTTTGAAGTTTGGCAGTGTATTTGCATTAGTTCCATACTTTCATATAGGCAGGTCCAAATTAACTAGCCACTGCTGACATCACAAGTCCTTTGTCGTGTGGTTTGTTTGACCTTTCATTTTAAGATTTTGGGCTAGGAAAAGGCGCATTTTCCCTGTTTCATTGTGAGATAAGGGACTCATAGTAACCTTATCTGTTTCTTGGAGACTCCATTCTGGAAACACAAACTAAATAATTCAAAGCACCCTAGTACCACCCTTTAAGAAAAACTGAATGCTTCATACCAGAAAAGCAGGGCATCTGGGAGAGCTCATATATTTTAATGAGAGTCAACTATAAGATTCATCTGTTTTTCTTATATTTATTTCTGTAAATTTTTCAGTACATGGACAGGTCCAGCATGGAGTCCAGCTCAATGTCTATCAAGTGTGCTGATCTCCATTCAGTCTCTAATGAATGAGAAACCATACCACAATGAACCAGGTTTCGAGCAGGTATGTTTGTAGTACTTGATTTTAACACGCCATTTTTTCTATGGATGCATGGCAGAGAACGTGACTTTTTGTTTTTTAGGTCACATTGGTTGTTGACCAAAACAAAGGTTGCCTACTTTCTGTTACTGAGCATGCAGAGAGTATGCACTTACAATGCAAGGCTTTATTTCACTGACACAAAGAGGACAGGTGGCAGTGTGAATAATGTTAAAATTCTACCTATGGGGGTTAGTGTGTAGTTCTGATCTCAGTCCTTTGTCGTTATGTTTTAAGAACAGGATTCCTTTGTAATTCATTGCATTTCTGCTCAATAGAGTTATGTACAAGTCCAAGTGGATCTAGATTCCAGCCTTATAGGTGCGGCCTAAGGCCCAATTAGTGGCCATGTCTCACTGCTGAGGTTTTGCAATCCATTTTGCATGAATATGACATTTTCTTGAGAAACAATAGATCGTATAGCTTCAAAGAGAATCTTTGCTCTCCTGGCTTTGTCAAGTCAGGGTTTGTTTTTACCTGGGGTACTCTCAAAGAAAAATAATTCCAGTAATTCTAAAAAAATTATCCCGTCACGGTGGAAGTGAAAAAATTGAAGATCCCAGCCGCTAACTGGAAGTGTACACTTAAAAAGCATGTACTTATTAGCCCTTGACGATATCGTAAGTTTATCATCTGGTAAATATTGCCGATATGTCGATATATCGTGAAAAAAATTTGAACACGGAAAAAGGTTTGTACCGCAGGGAGGACATAAGCAATAAAATAAACAAACGAGACATGACTGTATGGATAAACCGCTGAGAAAAAAAAAAAAAAATCATGGTTTTACCCAGTGTTGTAGTCGAGTCACCTGTGTCGAGTCCGAGTCCGAGTCTCAAGTCACTTGGGTCGAGTCCAAGTCCGAGTCCCGAGTCACTTGGTCCGAGTCCGAATCCAAGTCACGAGTCACTTGTTTAAATAATGATTGCTAACCAAATGTCTTAAAATAAGAATTGGAAATGACAAAATAAAACACATTTATTTTAAACAAAGTTTTGTTGAAGTTTTTGTTAAAGTTGGTATAACCAAAAGAAACAATATGAGGCGGAACGGCAGATGCCATAATTTAAAAAAATGTTGTACTACTTTTTACTAGTGACAGGACCAACCTTGACGTCAGGTGTGTGTGTCGACCATGTGTAGAAACTGGTGCAAACAACACACAGCCATCACGGTGCAATATGCAGGCTGTGTTTTACAGGTACCAGACATGCCATTTCCTTGGTAATGTGCATCAAGCACAAGCAGTGGCTATATGGTGTTAACGTTGACAGGTGATCAAAAGGTTTTAGGATGATCGGGGCGGTGAGGGGGATTGAGCCACTCCTCATCCATTGAAATGTCCCTTATGATCAGCGTCTCAAAGAGCCTCTCCTAGTTCAAACTCCTACTGCCCGGCTTCACGTGCCGATCCCTGTTGCGAACTGTGGGCAGAGGTGTGAAGGCGAATTTCTGGCGCCTTAAAACCAGATTGCTCCGGGCAGGTGGGGCTTGTTAGCCTTGGAGGGCAGCCCACCTAGGAGAAGGAAAACTCTGATCACAAACCCGGGTAGGTAGAACTTGTTAGCCTAGGTCGGCAATCTGCCTAAAGAGAAGGAAGTCTCTGACCACAAAACCCTCAGGTCAGAGGGGTGGCGTCCCAGCCTGAGTACTCAGCCAAGAAAGGAAACAATGATGGAAGCAAGAAACGCAAATCGTATACTTCCAGGGGCCGGAGTCCCCAGGAGCTCGGCAGCTATGACCCGTCAACAGGAAATGCCTGATGATGAAGTTGTTGCCCCAAAACCCACCCTGTGGAAGGGTACCAACGGAAGGACGATGGGGAGCAGCTGCCAAAATCTTGAAGTGTAAACGACCTCTCAGGCTTGCAACATTCAACATCAGAACACTCAACTCATCTCTGGATGCAGGTGGTGGTCGAAGGGGGTAGGCTGTTTGAAGACTGAGGAGCTCGCTTGGAATGTAAAGAAATGGGGGATTGAAGTCTGTGACTTGCAAGAGCATAGACTCGTCCACAAGGAAGGGAGAAAGCAGGAGATTAAAACCCTTAAGACTGAGTTGGAGCAGACACTTTACACTGCATCAGCATGGCGCAACTCGAGCAGTGCAGCAACTGGTGGAGTGGGTCTCGTGCTCGGGACAACTGCACAGAAACTTCTGTTGGCTGTTGAGCGAGAGGAGCCTGTTGAGCCTAAGAGGATTATCAAGGCATCATTCCAGGGTAATCCAGCATTGACCGTCATCGTAGCGTACGCACCAACAGAAGGTGCATGCTGTTGAGAACAAGATCAACTTCTACAGCAACTTGGAAAAAGCACTTGAGTCAGTTGCTCAACACGACTTCCTGGCTGTTCTTGGAGACTTTAATGCCAGGCTAGGCCCTGACGATGCATTGTTCACAGCCAGTCCAGAGACAATGACAATGGTAGGCGCCTTCTCGAAGTCATGGAGGAACACCAGCTTCTAGCAGCCAACACACTGTTCCAGAAAAGGAGAGGCAAGATGTGGACATGGAGGTCACCCCAGAACACGACTCA
>JAUELU010000042.1:4286698-4300006 GCA_032357145.1 Evasterias troschelii | reverse complement strand
ACTCACACAAAAGAGATTTACCCATGGTTGTACCCGAAAGCTTACTATTATATTTATTTATTTATAGTTTCTTCCTAGCTGGATGAGGTTGGCATCGTGTTCTTCCTTGGTTCTGCCATATACAGCAATGTCGTCGGCTATTCCAACACACCCTGGTACCTGCTCAATTAAATTATCCATACACTGTTTAAAGATGTCTTGACTGATGGAGAGGCCAAATGGAAGGCGTTGGAAACAATATCTCCCGAATGGTGTTCTGAAAGTGGTAAGCTCCTGGGACTTTTCTTCCAGATGTACCGCCCAGTATCCAGCCTTGGCATCCAGCTTGGAGAAGTATTGTGCACATGAGAATGCTGGATTTAACTCTTCCACCGTTGGTATTTTGTGAGGGCACCTTTTAAGGCTTTGGTTGAGTCGCTTTGGATCAAGGCACACCCTCAGTGATCCGTTTTGTTTCAAGCTTGTAGTCGGTGAACTACACCAATCAGTATGATGTGTGACCTTTCTGATTACCCCTTGCTGTTCCATTTGGTCCAGCTCAGCTTTTAGCTTTGGCTTAAGATGCACACTGCATTTTCTTGGTGCATCAATGCTTGGTTCAGCACCCTCTTTTAGATGAATTCTGGCTTTGGCCTTGAAATTCCGTATGGTGTGAAACTGGTAGAGTCGGGGTAGAGTCTCTTGAGGTCATCGACGGAAGTGATATTGGCACGTGACGAGGGATGGTGATCATCTGTTTTATGTCGATTTGTTGGTACAGTAGTTTTGTTTCGCTGGTCTAATCCTGGTTGAGATGTCTCAGCTGAGTGGATGGTAACTACTTCGAGGTCACAGCATATGGGTAGTCCATGACTGTTCCAGGTACGTCTACGACGTAGAATCTATTCTTGCTCCATTATGGAGTCTTATATCGGCACAATAGATCAATACAACCGAGGCATGGTATCTCTGTGTTGTTGCATGCTGTCAGCTTTACATTAACTGATGTGACAAACGACTCCCATCGGTTGCCGTAGATTTGCTTGAAAAGGTGGTGTGAATCGGTCTGCCAAACATCATTTCAGCAGGGGATGGGAGCTTACTATTGACTGGGGTAGCTCGGAGGTTAAGAAGAGCTATAGCAATGTTTTGTCCAGATGCTTTGCACTTCTTGATCATAGACTTGACTGTCCATACTCATCTCTCTACTAGACCGTTTGAGCGAGGGTAGAGTTTTGGCCACGCCAACCATGGTTCCAAAACCTAATCCGTCTCCTCATATATCCCCCTGTGGTTGTCCCTCAACGGGAAGATCTGATCAGTCAACCTCATTCCCGCATCTGTCATGCTCAGTCGGGGACTCTGCATTTAATGTGCTGGTTGCTGTCGAGCGATCTCTCTGCTCAGCGGGCCTTTCAACGGACGCTGCAGCCTTAACCTTCACGTCTTGCTATCTGCGAGATGTCATGCGAACATTCGGGTTCGGGTTCTACCCTTCAACAGGGATAAGATGTCCTATCCCAAGGCCCTTGGAACTCAGTCCTATCCCAAGGCCCTTGGAACTCGGTCCTTTTGGTGAGTACCCACTTTTTGTTCTTTTTTTATGTTTAATTTTCATGATATGGGAGGACGCGAAAGGACGAACTTACAAGGTTTTTCAGTTTGATCTCTTAAATGTCTCCTCCTTAAGTTTGCCTCACGCTGCCCTCCTCCATGGTTCGGTGCTAATCTGTGCTTTCATAAGTTTAACAGGTAAGGGAGTCCCTGAAGTGGACTCCCACAAATCAAGGGTGATTTGGGAGTCCGCGAAGGGACGATACTTACCTGTTAAACCTCCCACCCTCCTTCCCCACTGGGGCTCGGTTTCTCTTCTTTTTTTACTCACTCTTGAGAAACAGAGGACGAGTTGTCTCACATGCGGTGGCATGGTGGAAGGTTCGGACGCTTGAGGGCGCTATTGTGGGCAGTGTGGTAAAAAAAAAGACTCTAGCGAGGAAAGCCTTCGGCTAGGGAATTGTGAATTCGTAGGTTTAACAGGTAAGTATCCCAAATCACCCTTGATTTGGGGGAATCCAAGTATTCAAAACAAGATGGCCTTATACATGTACCTACAAGGTCAAGAAAAATACATCAGAGAAAAGACCCATGAAAATCATGGAAAACAGCACAAAAAAACCCCTCTGAATCGACCTCACCAGATGGCAAGTTTGACAGCGGGGGCAAAGCTTGTGTAAATCTTGTGAAGGACGAGGAAGTAAACAAGACGGACATGCCAGCAGTCGTCATTCTAACTCCTCAGAGTGAGGAGGCAATGGAGTTTCTATCCGGATGGGCAGGGTTAATTTGTATTATTTTATTAACATTCATAGCGAACATACACAATGTACAGTATTAAAAACATGTACAGTTTGAGAAATAAGAAATAATTACTGCAAAAATATATAATATTTGAAATGAAGCAACCCAAATTAAATAATGAGTTTAAGGTGTGTCCCCCCAATAAACATAGTGATGTTTTATTTGTGTAAAGCTAGTGGAAACTATTTCAAAAAGTTTCTGAGGTTTCTCACCAAAAGACGCTCCTGACGCTTAAATAAAAGTCTTTTCCCCCCCATCTCTGCTATGGCAAGAGCAGTCAACTTGCCCGTCACATTGACAAATGCTTTGAACTGAAGTACGCGATACTTTGCATGTTGCCACTATTTCTCTCTGAATTTCTACTCCTTCGCAAAAGATGAATATATGCACGATTTTCGTTTGAAATTAAACCACGAAACACCATAATGACAAATGCTCACAACATGTATGCCCGGGATTGTAGAATGTACTTATGTATTATTTAATGGCAGCTGTACTCCATAATTTTGTTTGATCTGTTAAATAAAATCAAAGAGCTTTGTAAATAATTTGTTTCTGTAATAACATACAAAAACAATAGCTGTTCCAGTGCAGCTAACTAGAAGTACTGTTATTGTTATTGTAACAAACAATCACAGAGCCTTTTTGTTACGTTGATAGAAGAAGAACATTTCTGTAGCAATTTTTGTTTAATGGATAGTGTATTTTGTGTCAATTTTCTTTAATGCTCGCTGTATTTGGATGCAAATGTCATCAAGGGGTTGTCACAGAGAGAGAAATGTGAGACAAGTTCGGATCTTTAAGCAAACATGCATGTCATAAAGGAGTTCAGGAGATATTCTTCTGTTTTAAACGTGTCACCAGAAGGCGCTGTATAAACATGGTTATCATCACCGTCATTTTTTTTGAAAGTTTGCCCCACATTGATGTTTCATTCAAAGACAAAAACTTACAAAGCGTTCACGTTTGGTGTAGACATCACTAAATTTGTGTTCAAACTTTTAATGTGGGGGTAACTTCCTATTTAGACTAAAAGGGTATGTCAAATGTTTATCAATACATTTCACTTGAGGTATGAGCCAGAAGGACACCAGAAACACTTGAAGTTTATATCATGCGGTTGAGGAGATAATACTTTGAATGTGGATTTGTAATTTTTCAATGGAGGGTGCTGTTGCAAGTGATGACGTCATAAGATCTATTTTCCAAAAGTCTAATAAGTGTCACTGATAATACCATACCATTAAATTATTTAAACTCGCTTTAGATTATTATACAAATGATTAATTTGAACTTCATGTTTGGTCTGGAAGAAAAGGTCAACATGGCGGTCATGTTTAGAATAGGATGTCACATGGGCTTTAAGTTCCAAGAAGGCTTAGAGATTATTTGGTTCAGGAGACATGATCTTTTTAAATTTTTGAGCTTCCTGTTTGGACCAGAAGTAAAGATAAAAGTGGGGTTATTCTTTTGAAAAGTATACCGCAAGTTTGTAACCTACAAGGCAACACAAACATCATGAAGAAATGAAGCAGATTATCAGTCAGCTCCTTCTCATTAAAAAGTTTAGTTGAGTTTAGTTTAGTTTATTACCTTTTTGAACAAACATCAAAATACAACGTAGTGCAAAAGGGGGACCCCAAACAGGTACATGTAGGTAGGCCCTCTAAATGGGGACCCTTGATCACACAAAGCAAAAACATTAGTAGAAAACATGCAGGTATATTTATAGTAAAAAGGGTTAAAAAGCACACAAAAAAACCCAAACATATATTCAAATAAAGAACACAACAAATAAGAACACAACAAGCTCAATCAATTATTTGTTTCTGTAGTCTTTATGGCATTTGAAAAACTTTGGTCTCCCCTCCCATTATAATGAGTATACAATAGCACCACTGTGTTTCGACCATGGCTGCGTAAAATACTTTTCTTTCAATCGGACTGCTTATAGTGGCTTAAGTCTGCGACACAGACAAAGTTTGAATCTTGCAGCAACAGAGCTTAATTACGAGCTGTAACAGAGTGATGAATTGCAATATTGATGGCTACTCGTGTTAGAACAATGGATTGAATTTTTGTAAAGATAAAAGAAAGCAGACATAAGCAGTGGAGCATTATTGTCAATGAAAGCTTACGCCCTGCTTAATGCAATGCTTATTAAAAAGGATGGCAGAGAAGTTAAAATAGCACAAAAAATTGCAAAATTTGACTGTACAGCTGACCAGAGCCTGGAAAATCTGTGGATCGCACTCAGATGCAAGGATTGGGTTCTTGCAAATAAATGTCTGAAGGTCTATCATATCTATGGTTAACATTGATGTTCCTATTAACAGATTCACATTTAATTGTATTAAAAAGACACTTAAAAACAAAAGAGACCTAACCAAATCGTTGACCTAAGATAAATCAAGTTGCATGCCTCAGGATACCAAGAGACTCCTTCTGAATCTGAGTGTGAGGAAACCAAGCAAGAATCCCATACAGGAAGAACTAGACTCTTGTACAAACATAGTTTAGCACTTACAGATTCAATTAAATGCAAAATTCCTTATTAATCCTAGCATTCCTTATTAATCCTAGCATTCTATTTTTTGCACAAGAAATAACATCTTTGTAAGCGTGATCATTCCAAGTTAACTGAGAATTTAAAGTTACACCAAGGTACTTAAAGTGTCACTAGAGCGATTTTTGAGAAAGCACAAACTATTACACATCTTGCAGACATTATATCAGACTACTGTTTAATGAGTAAGTGAACTTATTTGGGTTTACACTTTTTTTGTAATATCGCATCAAAAAAAAAAGGGTCATTATTGGGGATTTGCAAAACTTGAAAGCATTTGGCCGTCGAGGGTGTTTGATTGGTTATAACAATCATGACGTCACACGGGGGATTAGGTTGCTGGTGATATTGCGCAATCATCGAGCAAGTGCGTGTAAACAATGCAGCAAAGGCCTGAAGAAAAGCAGACCTCTAGCAGGTGAAGTGTAAATGAGACTTCAAAATACCAAAATCAGGTGCATTGGAGGTTGCATAAAGAGAAGTAATAAATTCCTAACCTCAGATTCCAAAAACTTCCAGCTGATTCTGCTATTTATGAAGGAATGGGAACATTTTGTAAACTTAAACGCGATCCAACTTCAGCGTTTAGTATGTGTAGTTTACCGACGATGACTGTGTTATGGATACTTCACCCACACGCACTGAAGAAGGCTCCACATAAAACTGACACAACGCGATCAAGGAAAACAGATGAAAAGACAGACAGTGAAAGGGCCAATCAGACGAATACAGAAAGCTAAAACCCACTGGTAAGTGTGTTAAAGTTATTAAGTGGTTGGTAGGAAACATTTGGGAGAGAAAGACGCCGAAGATTCTGGCTATATACCGCGGGCATGGGCGGAAAATCTGTGATGTCCGGATACCGAGCAAAACCGTGCTTGACGTGTACACTGTACACTGTGTACACATACATATTATCAACCGGTCATGAATGTGTTCGTCGTCATGTCATGTCATGTCAATAAACAATGGGATATATGCTATCCTATAAAAATAGAAGTGGCAAGCTTTTTCCTCATTGATCCTTTATTTGCGTACAACTACCAACGTGAATTTTAGACATGGGAAGTTTTAAGAAAAGCAAAAAATGGAAGGGTGCCCAATCCAAGTGAAATATTTGTTTAACAAATGAAATGACATGCATGCTCAAAAGAAATTATTATTGGTCATAAATGACAACTGAAATAGTGTGAGTGGATTGATCCCCCTTTCCAAATTAATTCCCCTCTGCCTCCCCCCCCCCAAAAAAAAAAAAAAATTAGTTTGATGTATAATAAATAAATAAAATAATTAAAAATACTGATAAATACAAATAAAAATAAAATAAAATAAAAACAAAATTTTAATTGTTTTCAATGGAATAATTTGCATTTTTAGATGCTAATGGAAATCATCAAGACTGGAGAAACGATTGATCCATCAACATCTGAACTATCAACGACTGGACCTACATCTATGTGGCTGAACCCTCAACATCAACAGCACTATCAGAATATTATAGGAAACATGAAATGTTGTTCTCCTAGTCTTGATCAGAATTTGGGATAACAGAGAGAGAGTTTCTCGACTAATGGGATTAGACAAAGTTGGTTGTGTATCTAAGAAGGCTGAGAAGGACAATCTAAAGGAGTACGTAAATTATGAAACAGATTCTGTTGCTCATTAGCAAATTTTATTGACTCTTTCAATTTATTTTGTTTTCTTTCTAATAAACAGTTGAAAATAAAAAGTTGATCACTACACTTTAGTACAGTATTTGTGAGTGAAAAGTGTACAAATACAAATCTCCATATTCATTAGATGAGGAACTGTAACAATTTGACTGTGGACTTCTACTGTAAAGTTAAATTTAATTTCAACCTCTGGAAATTTTTTCAAAGCCAGTAGGGATAATGTTACGATATGGACCCAATTTCGTGGCTCTGATGCTTACCGTAAGCCAAGAATCGCCGCTTGCAGAAGCATGGAATTTCACGCTTACATCAAGCGTATTTTACAGGTTTTAAGCAGGGAATTTTTGCAATTGCACTTGCGTAGTCCACGTATAAGCATTCTACACTTACACAGCTAGCGCAGAAATTAGTAAGCGGAGAATGGCGATTGCAGGCGCAGAGTAGGGATAATGTTACGATATGGACCCAATTTCGTGGCTCTGATGCTTACCGTAGGCCAAGAATCGCCGCTTGCAGAAGCATGGAATTTCACGCTTACATCAAGCGTATTTTACAGGTTTTAAGCAGGGAATTTTTGCAATTGCACTTGCGTAGTCCACGTATAAGCATTCTACACTTACACAGCTAGCGCAGAAATTAGTAAGCGGAGAATGGCGATTGCAGGCGCAGAGTACGATGGTAAGCAGAGCCATGAAATTGGACTATGAACAGGATTCACAAGGAAAAATTCCTCAATCAAACAAGCACATACAATTTCTTGTGTTTACATTAAATTAGTGTTGGTAAACTAAAAAGCAACATTTTTTTGAAGAAATACATCATCATGAAAAGTGCAGCCACAGGGTAAAGCAAGACAGCATTTAATCCAGTTCAGGTTAGCTGAAGACTTTTTGGGTACAGCTGTCAGTTTGTATTCACTACACAGGATGAAAGTGGAACACGGTTGAATCTTCCCAAATATACCCAACCCCATCTTTTGCCTTGACACCTGTCGATATTTCCTGGAGATTAATGAGAAATAAAAATATGGAACAAATCAGTACCAGTTGAGGAAACTCAATACTGTATACACAGTTTCTCACTATTTATTAAACAATAATTTAAAAAAATGGAGGGACAGTTGTAGGTTTCCCTCAATCTGTGTAATATAAATTATTCTAATCACATTCTAAATAATAATGTATTTTGTACAACCTGGTAATAAAAATTGAGAGTTTTAACATTAATTTTGTCTTCACACTACTTACCGGTCAACTGTTCCATGCACTCCTTCTTCAATATTGAGCTGTACAGTACGCAAAACGGATTCATACCACTCATCTGGCTACAACATCTCTCTGTATCATATAGGTCTATCCCCAAACCTGTCACATTCAGTTTGTTGGATGACGCAGTGTCCGATATATGGATGACTCATCAATACATGCACACTTAAGTTGCTTTGAAAATATTTCTTCCCCCATTGTACACAACTTATTTATAAAAAATTACTGTTGACCTAACAACAAAGCGCTGCGTGCATACTCTGATTGGAATCCTGGATAAAAAAAGGGTGATTTTGCCATTTTGCACAATGCAGGCCAGCCAGAAACCTTCTATCATTCACTTTTAATATAGGACAGAGGACTATAATTATATCCATTATCCTGCCCAAGAAATAGAGAGATTTAATATTTTCATTTAGCTTCAATGTTTTTCACTAGATTAAAGCAAAACATATATGTTGCTCCATCTTTTTTAATTCACAATTTTAGTATCTTATTTAGTTGGCAAACAATTACACAGTCTTGCATAAAAATAAATGCACAACTTGTTCTGTCTAGGTCAAACACTAAACACGATTCATGTACTGTACATCGATATGTATGTTTGTACACCAAACACTAAACACGATTCATGTACATACATGTAGGTGTGTTTGTACACACATACAGTGTATACATGCGGCACACACACGTACTTTACCGATGCAATTTGGTTTCACACACGTTAGAACTAGAATAGTTTTTCCAACGGAGAAGTCAAAATGTTAACTTCCCTATCAACCGGTTAAATTCAGACCAGACTGTAGTGTAAATGTATAATATGATTCCCTTATTGTTGATAAACAACTCACTGGTCGGTGTATACGATCGTTGGCCTGTTTGGCGTTTCGGCGTTGTTGTCTTCCCTGCATTTTTGGCACACCGCGGCCAGGGCGCGTGAACGACTCGAGCCGGTGGGTTCAGCACTGCGGATTACGTTGTCATCCTGCTCGTCTTTGACTTCATCTTCTGACAACTGAAATCGCTAAACCTACTAGCAGAATTACTGCCACTATTGTTGCTACTGTCATAAGTGACTTCAGCAGTTATGCTATGATCTTCTTAAGATTTATCACTTTTAGCAATGGTGGAATTTGTCGGAGAAAGCTCGGAAAGCAGGCTTCAGTGTGCAGTGAAGTATATAACGAAACAAGACCTTAACCCCGTGTGACGTCATGCAGTTGGTCTCGGCAGTGGAAGTGCAAAAAATAGGGTCTTTAAAAGTGGTTATTTTGGCATGACCGAAAAGGCCAATTCTTTAGATTTTTTTATGTGTCATAATGAAGTATCATTCTTCAGTTTTATTTAAAAGGGGAACCACAGCGAAAACCGCTCTAGTGACACTTTAAATGAACTAGTAATGGAAAATTAAGAGTGACCTAATACGTAACCGGCCAGCTGGAAATTACATTTTCTAGTAACATAAATGCATGCATATAACCTTAGATTTTGTAGCATTAAGGTTATTCCATTGTTTGTACATGTACACCAGCTGTACAACTTGTCCAGGTCCTGTTGTAAAACAGTTGCATCAACTAAGATAGATTTCATAGACCGATATATTAAGATATCATCAGCAAATAGTAGACAAATAGATTCTAATCCGAAAGTGATATCATTAATGAACAAGTTGAAAGTAAGGGGCCGAGCAAACCCTGGGGAAGCCTGATCAAACGTTGGCCCATTCAGATGTTTCCTTAAGGAAGTGCTCACGTTGTTGACAGTCGACCACAAAATCCTTGACCCAACTCCAATGAGAACCCCTAATGTTGAACGTCTACAACTATTAAAGCCGTAACCTGCGCCATCTTGGATAAGAAGCGCGCCATCGTAAAAATTCCTGGATGAGAACGTCCGCCATCTTGGTTGTTTGGTAGGGTCACTTTCTTGCTGTCTTCTCTGCAGTCGCCTCCTCTGCCGTGGTGCCAGATGCTGTAGACTTCCAGAAAATTTCCCAAACTGCTGTGTTCAAGGGTAATTGGCCACTCATTGTCTGTTTCACAGATGAATCTCTGGATTGCTTCACTCCTCAGGGTGGCAGATGTGTAATTAGATGTTTCATTGGCCGTTCCTCATGAACCTTCGGGTTGATAGGTGTGTTTTGTGGTGGTTTTGCAGTGCAAAACTCTGTGCGTTCGTCCGTGACAACTACATATGGGCCTTTTCATTTACAAATTGGGTATAACTGAGTGGCAGGTTTTGAAAAATCACTGACACATGCGGATAGAGGAACCAACAAATTATGCTTCACCTACAGTAGTTTTCGTTGTCTTTTTATTACTTTATAATTATGTTTTAATCTGTACAAAACTCTCTCCACTTTACTGTTTACATGTACATCAACCGACTCAACAAGTGCCAAACATGTAGGTACATCACACACTGCATGAGCCGGACGCTACCCACCCATGCAAAAATGAGCTAGCCCACTAACACACTGAGGGCCCCCACGACCCACACACGTGTTGATGTAATTTTTTGTTTTCAAGACATTTTCTACACGACCATAACTATTTCATTTTTCGTGGTATCAAAACAAAAATGATACCAAGTAAATCTACACTAACGAGACTTTCTAATAGTATAAATATAACAGCTTCAATCACATCTAAAAAGAGTAAATTTACCACTTGCATTGGAGCCCTTTTTCAAATTCACCATCTCTGTCAGAGTTCAACGGATGCTGAGGACGTGCATTTCAATGGGATATCAAACAATAATCCTGATTCGCTGCTTGGTTTCACAGTGCCAAGTAGTTCAATGGTAAAATCCAGCCAATCAGCGAGATTTTAACATCACATTTCGGCGAGGGATCAACCTCTATTTTAAAGCTCAAACGAAAATAACCGGCTGGAAGGTTGTCGAGTTACGAGGGTTTAGGGACCACATTGCGTAGCCTGCATGAGCCGAAAATTGCCGGATACATGGTAAAATTGACAAAACTGACCATCTTTACACCGCAAAGTACGGGACTTTAAAACAACATTTTAATACAATTTTAGAGCTGTTATAATGATGAATAACTACTCTAATTTTTTTCACAAAAGTAAAATTTATACGTTGAGTAGAAGTTGAGATATGAAACTGGAAAGACAAAAAAACAGCGGTTTTGCATCCTTTCTGGAGGCGAATTCAGCTGTTTTCTTTGCTGATTGGTCGCTTAAGATGTACAAAGGAATTCATATGTTTAGTTTTTTTGTTTTTTTGTTTTTTTGGGGGTGGGGTTACAGACTATTTGGAATATAAAAGTATGTGTGACTTAGCTGATAACAATTCAACACTTAACTAGACATTAGGTGTTTGTCGACAAACACAAAGTTGTTCCGTGTTGTTTTGCTTCGTTTAAGTTCTTCAAAGCTTTAAAGTTGGTCTGATTTCAAGATAGAAGACTCTTGACCTTTGACAAACCCCCTGTTCACTTAAATGTGACTAAAAACCTAAACCTGGTCTTCATTCTGATACTGATTCGAAAGGAGCTTTTAAACCAAAAATAAATGTCAAAATGGGTCATGGTAACCCTTGTCTAACATTAAGTGCTCAAAGGTTTTTTTCCTGAAAGGAAATTGAAAATAAAAAGTTTGAAAATCGGCTGTGTAGTTCTTGAGATATGGTACCACTTCCGGTTGACCCATAGGTAAAGGTCAACGTTGGGTCAGGGTTACCCAAGGCAAGCCTGCAATGCCCAAGGAGTCTATAACTGTAAAAAGTTTGAAAATCGGTTGTGTAGTTCTTGAGATATGGTGTCACTTCCGGTTGACCCGGAAGTAAAGGTCAACATGGGGTCACGGTTACCTAAGGCTAATCTCCAATGCCCAAGGAGTCTATAACTGAAAACACATTCAAAATCGGTTGTTGGTTCTTGTGACAAGGTCTCATGCTTCCGGTTGACCTGGAAGTAAAGGTCAACAAGAGGTCACGGTCCCAAGGCTTATCTCCCATGCCAAAAAAGTCTTTAAATGAAAAAAAAGTTTCTTAATCGGCTGTGTAATTCTTCAGATATGGTTCCTGTTTCTGGTTGACCCATAGGTAAAGGTCAACATGGGGTCACGGTTACCCAAGGCTAATCTCCAATGCCTAATGAGTCTATTAGTGAAAAAAGTTTTTAAATCGGTTGTGTTATTCTTGAGATATGGTCTCAGCTCCGGTTGACCCGGAAGTAAAGGTCAACGTGGGGTCACGGTTACCCAAGGCTAATATCCCATGCCCAAGGAGTTTATAGTTGAATAAAGTTTTAAAATTGGCTGTGTAACTCTTGAGATATGGTCTCACTTCCGGTTGACCCAGAAGTAAAGGTCAACATGGTGTCACAGTTACCCAAGGCCATTCTCAAATGCCAAAGGAGTCTATAACTAAAACAGTTTGAAAATCGGTTGTGATGTTCCTGAGATATGGTCCCACTTCCGGTTGACCCATAGGTAAAGGTCAACATGGGGTCACGGTTACCAAAGGTATCCAATGCCCAAGGACTAGCCTATAACTGAAAAAAGTTTGAAAATCGGTTGTATAATTCTTTAGATATGGTGCTTATAAGGTTGGCTAATTAAATGTTCACCTTGCTGTTAATTGGCTAATTAATTAAGAATTTTACAATTTTTTGCATTTATAGTTAAGTTTATGTTCTAAGCTTCAATTTGATATACATGATCTCACTCTTTCGTATTACGCTTTAGGATATTAGCTGTATACAAAAAACGTGTGCAAATGCTATGGGATTTAGGCAGAAACAAGTATAAGAATAATGCTCAAAGGGTTTAAAAAATGAAAATAAATTGAAAATTGGTTGTGTAGTTATTGAAATATGGTCCCACTTCCGGTTGACTAAGAAGTAAAGGTCAACATGGGGTCACGGTTACTCAAGGCTAATCTTCAATGCCCAAGGAGTCTATAGCCGAAAAAGTTAGAAAATCGGTTGTGTAGTTGTAAATATATGGTACCACTTCCGGTTGACCCGGAAGTAAAGGTCAACACGGGGTCACGGTTACCCATGTTTATATCAATTGTCAAAGGAGTCTATAACTGAAAAAAGTCTGAAAATCGGTTGTGTATTTCTAAAGATATGGTCCCGCTTCCGGTTGACCCGGAATTAAAGGTCAACACGGGGTCACGGTTACCCATTGTTAATTTCAATTGCCAAAGGAGTCTACAACTGAAAAAAGTTTGAAATCGGTTGTGTAGTTCTATATGGTCCCACTTCCGGTTGACCCGGAAGTAAAGGTAAACATGGGGTCACAGTTACCCATTGTTAATTTCAATTGCCAAAGGAGTCTATAACTGAAAAAAATTTGAAATCGGTTTTGTAGTTCTAAAGATATGGTCCCACATCCGGTTGACCCGGAAGTAAAGGTCATCACGGGGTCACGGTTACCCATTGTTAATTTCAATTGCCAAAGGAGTCTATAACTGAAAAAAGTTTGAAAATCGGTTGTGT
>JAUELU010000042.1:4274485-4286598 GCA_032357145.1 Evasterias troschelii | reverse complement strand
AAAACACCTGTCCACTAAGTGTACTGAAACCTTGATTCATGCCTTCATTTCCAGTCGTTTAGATTACTGTAACAGCCTTTTATATGGCTTACCTGACTGTCAGATTAATCATCTTCAACGAGTACAGAATGCCTACGCTCGACTTGTTTTTAAATCTTATAAGTTTTGCCACGTTACTCCATTAATGGTTGATCTTCATTGGCTTCCAGTGAGGTTTAGGATTAATGTTAAAATTCTGTTGTTGACTTATAAATGTTTTTATGGTTTACATGTAGCTCCAGTTTACCTTAGCCAACTTATTATTAAGAATCCCTTATCTCGTTACAATCTTCGTAGTTCTTTTGATGACACTCTCCTGGGCTACCTTTTTCGCCGTACCAAAGTTACCCTTGGGGATCGTGCTTTTGTTAATGCTGCCCCTACCCTCTGGAATGCCCTCCCAATTAACATTAGGAGAGAAACACCGATGATAACTTCAAGTCTCTGTTAAAAACTCATTTTTTTAAGTTGGCCTTGAAGCTTAGTAAATAAAGTTAACTCTAAATGTGATAAATGTTAAAATTCTTAATTAATTAGCCACTTAATAGCGAGGTGAATATTTAATTAGCCAACCTTGTTAGCACCATATCTCACAAAGTATACCCCCGATCGTCACATTTTTTTCAGTTAAGGACTTGTCTTGTGATGTAGATGTGCCTTTTAGCCTATTCCCCGTCACGTCATCATGACGTCAGTCGTAGGCGTTTTTTCTTCTAGTGTACAAAACACAAACGTTTTGGTGACGTTTAGGTGATTCAAAACAAAACCGTGGCTACAACGCTGTGCTTTATTTATTACTTCCAGTCACATAATGGTGTTTGAGTATTTAGAAATACAGATCCCGTATTGTGAAAGTCTGTCAAGAATGGGACTTATCTCAGTTCGCCCAGAAGTAATCCTTAGATGTTATTGACAAACATTCTTAAATAGTTAATCACTTGATAGAAATGTGAAGTTTTAACTAGCCAAACTTGTCTGTGTAATATCTGAACAACTACACAACCGATTTTCAATTTTTAAGGTTCTATACCCCTTGGGCATTGCAGATTAGCCTAGGAAAACCGTGAACTCATGTTGACCTTTACCTATGGGTCAACCGGAAGTTGGACCATATCTCAAGAATTAGACGGCCGATTTTCAAACATTTTTCAGTTATAGACTCCTTGATCATTGCAGATTAGCCTTGGACCCAATGTTGACCTTTACTTCCAGTCTTAACAGGAAGCTCAAAATTTGAGATAATCATATCTCCTGAACCACATGTCATAATGTCGTAATGTTTGTGATTTCCTGTTTATTGTTAAAACATTTTATGAATCAGAAAAACCGGAACAGCTCTGTGTTTTTCCACAAACACCTAATGTCTAGTTATTATTATTATATGTACCATCATGGAGGTAGATGGTACCATGATGATGGAGCGTTTCTAACGATAATCGCTGGCTGTTAACACAAGGTGTTGGTCCTTGGCTCTATTGATAGTTTATATCTGTCCTTTTGCTGTATGGTGTTCCATATGTGCCACTCCTTTCCGTCGCCTTTTCAATTTTGTCCGTTGCCTTTTCAATTCTGTCCGTCGCCTTTTCAATTTTGACTGTCGCCTTTTCAATTTTTTCCGTCGCCTTTTCAATTTTTTCTGTCGCCTTTTCATTTTTTTCTGTCGCCTTTTCAATTTTTTCCGCTGCCTTTTCAGATTTTTTCAACGCCTTTTCAATTTGTTCAATCATGGGTCCACGTGACTACCAGGTGACTATCACATGACTCCGAAGAAAATTCGACCTTTGGGAGGCATACCGCAGTTGCCAAAGTGTACAGGTTGCTTCATCCACAGTCGAGACCAGATAACTACGATAATATCCTTTTTCAGTTCCATTCTTGATTTAATAAGCAAAGCCTGTACATAGACAGTATGGTTGAGGTATCCAATCATTTTTCTTTGCCAACAAATCATCACATGGTCATCATGTGTCGGTCACGTGGCCGATTCAGAAATAAAATGTGCCTGAAAAATTTATGGTATCATAAAAATTGAAAA
This sequence comes from Evasterias troschelii, assembly GCA_032357145.1. Classification (NCBI taxonomy): domain Eukaryota; kingdom Metazoa; phylum Echinodermata; class Asteroidea; order Forcipulatida; family Asteriidae; genus Evasterias; species Evasterias troschelii. The sequence continues at coordinate 4,284,524 of JAUELU010000042.1, read as the reverse complement.
GGCGATGGAAAAAATTGAAAACGCGACGGACAAAATCTAAATGCGACGGAAAGGAGTGGCAAATATGAAACACCATATTTATGTACAATCACACAAGAGACTTCTCATTCACGGTGTCACCTGCGATCGGGTTTCCGTGTCGTGTACAATTCATTCAAAAAGTCTTTAACGATATATTTAGAAACTAGCTGCTTGAAAAATAAAACTTTCCCAAATCCAGTCGGGAAATTCACAACTAAATGACGAACTGCAGTAGTTTGATGACTTTTAAACTCTTCAAGGCCCAACTTAATTCTCGCAAATTCTAATGCTGGTTCAACATTCACAGCCGTGTTTTTCAAAGCCATTGCCTAACGCATAACGCAAATTAGCCTCGTTTTGATCTGCCTGGTTTTTTCCGGGCAGTAAATCCAAAATCGTCAGGACGTTGTTTTGATCCAGATTTATAGACTTGCCCAGTCCTTCTGAGTCAGCCCAACCAAACAGTCAATGAAGCGCCCTCTACCGGTGGCTAAAACAAAAAACGGCATCGCCAATCAAGACTACTAAAGCGGGAGCTGTGACCTCTAGTTACAGATGATAAGGGTGAGGTAGAGGTCTTCATTGATGTCGACTAGGTTATGATGGATTCTGTACATCAAGGCCAGGTGACTCTGGTCACGTCTTTCCACTGGAGTCACCGGAGTGTTTTGAGTGGGTGAATAACCGCCGTTGAGGGTTGTCGATTTTAAAATGACATTGTTAATTTAAACAATAACAATGTACAGTAATTCACTTAAGTTTCGGTTCAAGTTGAGATGAGATAAATTCTCAAAATAATATGCATTAAGATTGAATTTATAATTGATGAAACTATCAAATGCACCTCAACCAGTCAATTGTAATAAGAAATCTTACCAAAGACAATTTAGATGCTTAGCTTGCAGCAACTACTCAAATACTCTTCACGCACAGGCAGGGGTTGCTTGTAGCTAGAACTTGTTGAGTGCCGGCTAATTTACAATCAAAATAGAGCGAAAGCTTTTGGTTTTACTGCTTTTAACTTTAAAAATGGAATTGTATGGGTTTCCAGAGCCATAAAATAGGCATTTTTGTAATGCATTTTCAGGTATGTAAATCTGTTGTTTTAAACTTCATGACAGTGATTCAACTAAAGTATAGGCTACAGGCCTCGAATTACAACATTTTTAGGGCAAGGCTGTTGGCCTTGCAGCAAGCCAAATTTTGAAGGGTACCAAGGCCAAAAATGTAGTTTAAAAAAGGCACGAAGACCATGTTGTAAATCAAAATAACACCATAAATGCATTAGTTACCCTGAGAAACAGCAATTTACAAAAAGTTTTTAAAATATTTATTTGAAAATTGGCCACAGGTTCCCCCATATTTGGTAAACCCGATGAAACAATTTGCATCAATAAGATGTTGATAAATCATATCTCATTCTTATACAAACCATAAAACCATAAGCCAGCAAATGTCAACACACTTTCCAGGTGAGCACAACACCCACTCCTAAGGGTCACAAAACCAGGTCACAAAACCACACAGACACTGCTGCACAGGGCTTGTCTTTTGAGTGAAGCAAGAGTATTACAATCTAAAACAATTGTATAACAAACTTTAGAGGGTTTAAGATAAGATATTGATCCCCTTTATCCCATCTCTGACATCTTGGAGGATATGTTATTTAACACGGCAGTATTTCTGATGGTGCCATCTAACTTGCCAAGAGTCTCCTCGATGGCCCAGATGTAAAAAAAACGTGCCAGCTCCCCTCTGACCACATTCGACCCCGTACAACAGCCTCAGCTATGGCCATGTCATCCAAGAAACAATGTAAAAACCTCCAACAAGACTATAACCTTAGATAAACTAATACTGCAACAAGAAAATACATATTATGGGTATACAAAATGATTTTTAAATGCTAATGAAAACCATGTTAAAGAGAAATGATTAGAAAAACAAATGAGAAGGAAACAGGTCAAAGTATGTGGTTTGTCACGTTTGTTGCAGAACAGGGATGCAAATGCCAAGTACCATTTAAATCGTGTCATGTTCTTTTGTGAACAGAAATGCTGTGATACGTGTTGAAACCAGTGTACACTTGCATTGCATAACCATTACTTGCACTTGTTGTTTACAACCCTTCATAGTTTCTTTTTTCAACTCAGTGCCCCAGTCTGTTCAACGAGACTGGAAGTTGGAAGGTCAAATTACTGGGTCTGATCCTGCCTTGCATTTACACTTTGTTTTGGATCCACCTTGCATGATCAGATCCTCCTTTGATCCCGCAATAAAGGGAGATAAAAAAGGAGGATCAAATTCTCTTGCATTTACACTAGGTGTTGATCGCCCTTTGATCGCCGTTGAAGGATCTGATCCTGCTTTGAAACTCTTGCTAGTTGGATAATATGGAGTTGGATGTTATTTTACACTGTACGATGTCCAAAGTAACTTGGTGGATTAAGCTGCGTCGCGGAGAGATTGTATAATTTTTACAAGTATTTAAGATTTTAAATGGCAAAGGAATCTGGACAGATGCATTCATTGTATACAAATAAATAATGAGAGGCGAAAGCATTTTCTGAAATTGTATTTAAAATTGCATTTTTGACCTTGGTGCCCAATCTACTGGCCTTGGTGCCCTCCAAAATTGCACTACCAAGGGTTTGTAATTTGAGGCCTGAAATAGACATGGATTTTCCATCTATCATGTGTTTTCCTTAATTTCTGTCAATTTTTTGAGACTTTTGTTTAAGATGAGAAATGCAATACTTTTGGATTTAGCTATAATATCCCAGTTTTCATTAGAAATTTTTCCTTTTGGTATCAATCATAAATTTCCTACAATGCCTTTTGTGGATTAACTATTGGTAACGGAAGGACGGTAGCGGAAGGACAAAAGTTTGACTCAATTATACCGTGCACAAAAAGTGAATTAACATTACCTTTTCAATAGAAAATGGCTGAAATGTACAGTGTACTGTAAGTGACATCTATTAAATATTACTAATTATTAGACCTGGTATCAATTAAGAAAATGATTATGGTAAGAAATATTACCTGCTGAATACTAGATAAACAAAACACCCCATTTTTCTGGAAAATGATTGGTCCCATCAAGCTACTGAAGTTCAACTTTAGCTTTTTAATCTGTCATGCAGATTATAAAAACATAAATACTTCTTAAATTATCTTAAATTGTCCAGCTATTAAGGTAAAAAATGTTGCTTCTGGGAAAGCGTTAAAGATCTTTCCCTGTTGTCCATGAATGATGATGAAATCAGCTCTTTATGATTTGATTTCTTGTGATAATTTCATAGGCCTACTTGTCGGTCATGTCGGTGCAGTTCTTTGCAAGTGTGCGAAGAACATTTTGGCCCTGTTTATCACTTTTATGAAGATGGGTCACATGAATACACATCATGCACTTCAGTTACTAAGGCAGGGCAAAAATGTTTAATATAACCGATTAAACTGTTAATGATACTCATGATTTAAATGCTGTTTTAATGAATCAAAATGTCCTCTGGTAACCGTGGAATTGCCATGACATAAAAAACATAAATGTAGCATTTCTAAAGACGCTGTCACCGGATATGCCCTCACTTACATGTTACAGTATCAACACAGAAGCATTGCTTGCAAGGGCGTTTGTTTGTCAAATGCTACAAATGGCATATAAAATTTGATCAAAGTAGAATTTGTCCTCCTTCCGTTACCAATTGGTAACGGAAGGACATGTTATTAATCAAAAACAAAAAGGATTAAGATGTCAGTCATAATATTAGAGGCCTACTAGCTCAACCAGTCATGCCAGTGTAGTCACAATGCTCGATTTTGATGTAATATTTGTGTTAAAAATACGAGTTCAAACAATTTGCTTGGCCAAATAGTTTGTCAGGTTGTCCACAAATAAAATCGGGCGTTCGAAAAATGCCTTGACGTATTACTGGCTAATACCTTGGGCCAAACTTGGATGATACTGTTGTCCTGCAGGGGTAGCCAGGTTGGCAAGTACTCTGTGCAATGAATGACCACTTCTAGTTTCTGTTTCAGGACAAACAAATTAGCCTTGCTTTTAATAGCATAAGAAACCAAATCAGCTGTTTTATTTTTAAGAGAGCTGGTATTACATATGTAGCCTTCGGTACGGTCACACAGGAATGTATAAAGCTATCCATTATGAGAGGCCGGTGAACTTGTAAAGCGCCCTCTTGCGTTTGGGGATTCTTTGTTCGAATTGACTTGAATGAGCTGTATGGCCCATCGAAAATCCGATCTGATAAATAGTTTGGCAATGAGAATGTAATTTAGGAACCATGCTTGAACGGTTAGCTAATTAATACAGAACAGATTTTCCAGATTTCGTTCTTAATTATTTTTCAAATTCTTAATTCTTGACAATTATGAAGCCGAAACCCCAGTATTTGTTCATAACAAATTCATGTCTAGTTTTAATTTGGCCTTGTTGCCCTAACCTTTGTTTGACTTTGGTGCCCTTCAAAATTTCTGCTTATCAAAGGTGGAAGTGGCCTTGCCTTAAATATGATGAAATTCCAGGCCTGAAGAGTGTGCTTTTTATAAATATGTCTTCAGTTTAAGTTTAATTCTACACTAGTTGTACACAAGACTTATATTATATTTCATGCAGTCTCAAACATGTTAAGCACCAAAAATATATGAATGACCCCCCCAAAAATGCTCAAAACATACCTCCAAGAAGCCCTAAAGTGCATCACAGAGCATACGGACCTCAAGCTGTAAAAGCTTTGCACTGCGCTACAGTTCAGGGTTTTTTTCTAAGCCAATCAAATCCCTGTCTATACATTGATTACATATTTCATACAGCATTCCGTAAGTGAGATAATTTGTTAAAAATGTTATGCTGTATACAGACAAACTAAAAGCTGGAAGAAAACGAGATGGCACTCCTGAGAAACCTGTCAGCCCAAACCAGTCACAGTCACAAACTGAAGAGGAAACAGTAGCAGCCAGCAAACAGGTGCTAGATGGTGAAGACATCAGGGCACTAGCAATTGATCATAATGAGCTAGCAAAGGTCTGTTAAGTCTTTTAAGTTTATTTAATGTAGGTGTTCGGGCAAGACAAGAATTCCTCTGGATTTTTTCCCTTTTTAGAAAATTTCTTTTTAATGATGCTCCAAACTTTTTGTTTTTGTACAGTTTTTAGGTGTCTCGGTTAGCTATCTGCCAAAACCACCTTTATTTTTGTCCAGATTTTATGTTGTTTTTACTGTCGTATACTTCCATTCGAAAATTGTCATAGCATTTATGAAATTTATGACCCTTCAATCCAAGTTGAATTGACTGTCATTGTAAAATTGAATGCAGATACGAGCTCCAAAACCACCTTCAGCCTTTAGGACTAATCAGACTGTCTCCAGCAAAGTAACTGTAAGAAAACTGAAGCCCCAGGTACAACTAGCGTCACCTACATTGAAGCAAATGTTGATTGCAAAGCCAGCTCCACCAGATGCCTGTCTAAAGGGGCAGGATTTTGAAGGTATTTATTTCATTTTGTATACCAAAATTTCAGACTAGTTAATGCTTCTAAAGTCTTGGTTGAGATGCAAAATTCATTCATGTTTGACAGCAGTATCCTTAACTATGCAATTTTAGATTCGTGTTTCCAACAAGAATGAATGAAAAAAAATTTAAAATGGAGCTCAGACATTTGGGGGTTTGGGCCATTCGCCAAAACTACCATAGTCATAGACGTCATGTTCCTCTTGATGGCGTCAACGTGACGTGACCTTTAAACAAATCTGTAACATATCCCAGTTTGAATACATGCAATGTTTCAGCTTAATCGCCGAACTTGTTCTTGATGATGTTTTTGTTTTACTTCGTCATCAATTCTACATCCAACATTAAGCCATCAGAAGGGCAAATGTGGGAACAATTTGGCACAGGTTGGGCGGAATTCAATTCAGCAGTGTTGCGCCATTGAATTGGTTGTTTAACTGAAAACTCAAAATTTGATTGAATTAAATTGCATTTAATTTTTCCCCAAAAATCATTGGGTGAAAGTTATTATGTTGTCCATACTTCTGTTTCATCTATTTATCAGGTGTAATTTTGTTGACATTTGATTGTTAGCAAGGTTTGCATGGATGGCTGTTTTAGAGACTAAGAAAGCGTAATGCCAAAATTAGGTTGCGTGAACCTTGAACAGAAAATACACTACAAGCATGTTTGATGGACTTTGAACCTTGTGGTCAACGGAGCGCAACAGCCAACCACGTGGATTAGTTACGAGTTCTCGGTGCAGTTTTTTTTTTTTTGCAGGGTTCTTGCGCTAAGTCAAATAATGTGACAAAAATGCAATGTTTTTTATCGCATGTGGGGCTGTGTAAACGATTTCTTAAACCATAAATTATTTTTTTGAAACGGACTGTAACATTTAACTACCGTTTCAGAAACCGTTTTATGTTTACAAAAATAATAATGTAGTTAACATGTGTTTTTAGAAGCCGTCCACGTGCCTTTTTATAATTTTGTTTATTTATTTTTTCCGGCCCAGTAGTGTATGCTTGAAATTCCATAACCCCGGCCATGTTTTTATTTTTTTCCCGCTTCCGATTCTTTTTTTGCAGCTGAGAAATTTGTAAAGTAAGTAATTAAAAAAAGATGGCCTAAATGTCAGTGTCTAACAGAATACCAAGTTTGAACTCGGTTGAACTTGTGGTTTGGTAGATACATGGCTTCAAAAAGTGAACCTCTAAGGCAATGCCACATGACATATGATGACATCATAAATCTACAACATTATGTATTCCAATTTTGAAACGATTATCATAAACTTCACCACAGACTAAGACATTGAGTAATAGTTTGTTTTTGAACTGTTTTTAATCTGCTGCTAGATGGCACTTTTAGATTTTATGACGTCACCAGTCATTGTTTAAAAATCAGACTCTTGCTGGTCTATAACGTCATTTGAAAACAACTTCAAAAAGTTGCAATTTTTTCCGAGCGGTTCTGGTTTCGATCAGCAATAGAGGTCATGTAATATCACGCACACAATACAAAATAAAGGTCTATATTACCTCTATATAATCCTGCAAAAAGCAACCTATGGTCTCTTATTATTGATTTGATATGGATTTTCAAAGATTAAATCTGTAATTTGACACCTGATGAGGTCATCATGACGTAATTTAAGTGGTTTTATCTCCTATTGACTATACATGTATAACTATAATGTAAAGTTTCAAGTTTATATGAGCTTGGGAAGTGTGCTTTTGGTAGCGGAGAATCGTGGGGGAAATCGTGCAGCGAAACAGCTCTTGTTTTCGTTAAAGTTTTTGTTTTTATTCTTCAGACTTCCGGAAGTCATTGAAATAGCGCACAATTCGTTCTAAGCGGCCTTTTGCATAGTTCCTAAAGAGCAATTGCGATGAAACTTTCAGTGATTAAAGGCATTGGTGCAATACTGTGTCTAAAACAAGGATGTCATGATGACGTCATCACATGTCACGTGACGTCATCTTAAAGGTTTATAATTGAAATATTTGAAAATGCGTATCAAATCAGCCACAAGAGACTGTAGGATTCTGTTTGCAGGATTGGGTAGGGATTAATTAGGGCTTCATTTTATTTAGTGTGCGTGACCTCACATGACCTCTACTTCCGGTCGAAACCGGTCAAAACCGGAAGTGCCCTTGTAATTCAAAAGTGACAAAAGTTATGAAGTTGCTTTCAACAATGTTAGTGTCCGCAATGGAATGCAGTTAAGAAAAAATACCGATGACGTCATAATATACAAGAGCGCCCTCTAGTGGCAGTTGGAAAACTGTTCAAAATGCACTTTGCGAAGATGTGTAGCGAAGTTTGTTGTAATCGCTTCAAAATTGGTACACATGATGACTTTCAGGCAGCCAACATATATACAAAGTTTAGATTAATTACGTCATCAGGGGTCACGTGACGTGACATTAAAGGTGCAAAGTTTGAAGTTGTATATCTCCAAAAGTATAGGTTTGATCACGTTGAAACTTGGCAAGTCGTTAGATACTGGTGAGTTTCTGTTAAACTTGTAATGACGTCATGATGACGTCATCACACAATTTGTTATGATTTTTTCATTTTTTTGCCCCTTCAAGTCATAAATTGCTAACGGAACATGCTATAATCAAAATTCTTTTTTAAACAGGCTTGATATGTCATAACTGATTTGAAAAATATTTGGCGTCATCATGACGTCATTACACGTTATGATTTTTTTCATTTTTTGCCCCTTTAAGTTGCTAATGGAGCATACTTTAATCCAAATTATGTTTGAAACAGGCTTTATGTGTCATAACTGATTCAATAAATAATTGACGTCATCATGAATTCTATCTCATTTGGCATTAAATATTCTAATATTAACTTGATTATGTGAAGACTGCAAACTTTCGTATTCACTTGAGTAATTTGAAAATATTCGCGAAAACAGCTCTGCATTTGTTCACAAATGCAATTTAGCTCTAGTTATGAAGTAAGAATTGTTTTATCGAGACATAGGTATTTAAATATGTGCCAAGTGAAAAACAAAGGTGAACTTACAAAATAATTCAGCAAATGAGTACATTATTTAGATTATTTGAAAGGGCCAAGGGTCCATTGTCATTTCATAGTCATACAGAGGAACATTCTTCCCACTTACCCTTCATCTTGGCTACAGATCTTGAAACGAGCCTTTGAATGACTCACAAGTACAACTATTAAGTATAATGTTTTTCTTTCAATGAAGTTTATTATTTTTTTCGATGGACATGCCTTGAAACTCCAGAATGTTTATTAGATACACATGTATAACAATTGTCTTGTAAATAGTCACAAACTATGAACTGTTAGTTTAAAAGACTATCACTAACAATTCAAAATTAAATTTATCAAACTACGCCTGCTTGCTATTATTGTGTGGTGCTGATAACTGTGAGCAACATCATTTGTCATGATTATGAAGAGGGCATTAGAATCTACAGTTTACAGGAGGTGCAATTTATGTTGAATTTATTTTGCTGTTCACTTTGTATATCTTTGAAGTATCAACAGAATTTAAAAGTAAAGCTCTCCGGTGTTGATCAGAGTCAAATTGATGTAGATCTTTTTCCGATCACATTTTCTCAGTTATAAAAATTTATTAAAATCACCAAAAGAGTTCAGCAAAATACACTTGTTTTAGTTGATATTTACCACCAAGCCAACAAAAGGCTAACAAGAAGGATATATGCACTGAGCTATTCATTGGACTACTGTCAAACAACATACATTTCTGAGTCTGTTGCATTATAAAAAGCACAGTACATTAACAGTATGTTAGCGGTATAGCGCCACCAGTCGATATGACATCAACAATCCGATTCACATTATGGACCAGCTGTCTTCGTGGCGCGAAATATACGTGTATACACACGGAGCAGCCAGCCGCGTGGTGTACGCGTGTATACACACGGAGCAGCCAGCCGTGTGGTGTACTGGAACGCAACGAACGCCTACTGTGCCACTGGGTTAGATATGGTTAAACATGTCTCAGTAGAAGATCTTTTCACGTGCTTTTAATGCAGGTCAACATATAGGCCTACGTAACCTTTAACACCCGATTTCGACCAGAAAGTAAAGTAAAACTAGTATCATCTCTGTGTAAAAGTTTGAGAAGGCACAAGATCCTATAACCTGGTGTAAAAATTTGCGATTTAAGTACTAGAAGTTTCCAAGACCTGTCCAATGATGTATAGAATGTACACATCCATTCAGTACTCTTCGAGTTATGATTTTTTGAAATATTAAACTTTGATTTACTGTATTTCGACACCTCATGTCGTTATCATGACGTCACTCCAGCGGTGTCTTCTACAAGAAACTATATGTGAAGTTTGAAGGTTGTGTGAGCTTCGGAAGTGTGATTTTTTTTTGCGGACAAACATTGGGGAAAAGAAGAAGAAGTATTAACTAGACTTAACTTTTTGTTATAACAAAAAGAAGGTGTTCGGAATGACGTTCAATTTTTGGTCGTAACACATCCC
>JAUELU010000042.1:4245981-4274385 GCA_032357145.1 Evasterias troschelii | reverse complement strand
ATTGTGAAAATAAAATGGAAATTGACGCATTCGTTGCGACAACCTCAACTGACATGGAACCAAGTCCACAAATGAGGACGCTGTTTAACCCGTAAAACAGAATGCTTTTTCTTTCGGGCGGCAACACGACGGAGTCACGTCACCAGTGCACAACTTGGACTTATTTTCGGAAATAATGTCATTCATAGATGTATTTGTTAGGTTTTGAACTCAACAAAAGTGAAATTAAAGGCACCAAGAATAAGTGAATGGAGTTTCTTCTCAAATTAGGTAAAAATATGAAAACAATTTATTCAAACTTTTGTTCGCATTGTAAAGGATCTTTATACCCATGACGTCAGTGCAGTGGCACTGACTGACGTCCTACCAGGGCTAGAGAATACTGTAAAATAATATATATACATATACCTTGTATATGTGCAAAACTGATGAAGGAAGATTTTGATGACGTCACAAAATGGTAAAAACAAACCGTAGATAGCACTGGTCAAGTGCTTAGTGTTTCCTTTATTCCGACGAAACTCAAAAACCAATCAAAACAGATGTTATATCACTGGAAAGCTTAGAAATAGCAGATTCTTATTCCGTTCGCCCCAAATGCCGCCTGGCTTTGAGGAATCAAGAGAGGGCTTGCGCACAGCGCTGGGTATGTGGAAAACATGCGTTTTCGGGACTGTCCTGTACAAAAACCTGTCGTTTTTGAAGAATTAAAATGCTTTTTCCGACGAAAGTATAAAACATTTTTCTTTATTTCTTGGCATATGGGAATGATGAAAGGTAATTTAAGTGACTCGAAGGCGCCCCGGTGCTGGAAATGGATGTACTTTTTTATTAAATGCATTTCTTCATGGAAAAGGGACATTTAAGCCTATGTACGCAGGGCCGATTGAGCAGATCGGACAACGGTTCCATATGGGTCGTGGTCAAACATACATACTATTAATTGTATATTGTAATTAAACTATTGTCACAACGTGATGGTAAAAACAAAGATATACTACGTTGAGATAAAATTTAATAATAATAAGAATAATAATAACATTTGTATAGCGCTTCCCACATTGTCTGAAAAGATGTGTTTTTAACTGAGACTTGAATGAGCTGATTGAAGATGAGTCACAGATGTGTAGAGGGAGCTTGTTCCAGCAAGTTGGTGCAGCTACTGAGAATGCTCTTGCACCATAGCGAGTGTTCGTGCGTGGGCCATTGGAAAGTTGAAGATGAATATTGGATGTTGATCGAAGGCTCATGGATGAAGTAGGTAACTTTTGTGAGATGAGACTATTGATGTATGTGGGAGCGAGGCCATGCATTGCTTTGTATACAATGAGAAGGATTTTGAACTGAATCCACTTGTGAATAGGAAGCCAGTGTAGAGAACGGAGAACCGGTGTAATATGTTCACAACGCTTTACTCTCATGTCCATGCGTGCAGCAGTGTTTTGTACACCTTGAAGTGGGGCGATGTGATTAACTGGTAAGGCATACAATAAACTATTGCAATAGTCAAGATGGGATGTGGTGAGAGCATGGATGAGGTGCTCTGTTGATTTTGCGTCAAGGTAGTTTCGGAGTTTCCCAATTTTATAAATACCAAAAGATACCAAATTGTGTATATGTTTATCCAACTGTAGGTGGCTCTCAAGAATAACGCCGAGGTCATGAGCTGACTCAGAGACAGTGACAGCATCCCCACCAATGCTCATTACCGGTAGATTCTCTGGTTTACGGAACTGTGAGGTGATGTGTATGAGCTCTGTCTTTGTAGAGTTGAACTTGAGCTTGTTGGTCACAGCCCAATATTGCAGATCACTCATACACTCTTGCAAGGAATTTATAGCTTGGTGGTGCTCCTTTGGGTTTAAAATGATAGAGTTGCGTATCGTCAGCATACATAACGTGTTGAATGTCACGATGAGCATTGATGACCTTGCTCAGAGGACCGGTATAGAGTATGAATTCAAGAGGTCCCATAACTGACCCTTGAGGTACACTATGAGGAAGGGGATGGGCCTGGGAGAGAACGCCGTTGACAACAATCCGTTGCTCACGATTCTCCAGATATGACACTAACCAATCTAGCGCAGTGTCGTCATTGCCATAGCAACTCTTGAAGTGCTGTATGAGGGTGTAATGGTGAATAGTGTCAAAAGCCGAAGAAAAATCCAGTAAAATGAGAACAGCTTCTAGATAGACCCTTGTCAATTGCTAGAAGGATGTCATTCAAGACTTTAGTCAAGGCAGTCTCAGTAAAATGAAACTTTCGATACGCTGATTGAGCATCAGAAAAAAGGTGATTATCCAGAAGATATGTGTGAAGTTGAGCAGATGGTTTTTTCCAGAACCTTTGCAATGAACATTAGATTAGCAATTGGTCGATAGTTTTTTGAAGTCATTAGGGTCGAGGTTGGGTTTCTTGAGCAGCGGAACAATGTGGGATGTTTTGTATGCAGTTGGAAAAACGCCTGACATTAGCGACTGGTTGATTATTTGAGTGATATATGGAAGAAGTTCATCCAAGCAAAGTTTGACTGTCCAGGTAGGAACGGGGGTCCAATGAGCATGATTTTGATGGGCTATCTACAAGGTAGGTTGGAAGTGTGTAAAGCTGCTAGTTATAGTTTCTGGAACAGGCAAGTCTCTGACATCCGGTTGAGAGACACTGTCAAACGAAATTGCAATGTTCTGTGTTTTTTCATGGAAGAACTGTGCAAATTTATTAGCTAGATGCTCATCTGATTGGTGTTCAGGTAAAGTCGGTGATGATGATGGGGAGGTGAGCTTGTTTACAAGCCTGAAAAGCTGCCTATTATCAGATTGGGCAATTTCAGACCGAAGATACTGAGATTTTGACGAGAGAATTGTGTTATTATAGACGGCACATTGATCTCGGTATAGCTGACTGTGAATTTCATGTCCAGATTTGACCATGAGACGCTCAAGGCGTCGTTTCGCTCGTTTTGCCTCTCGAACCTCCTCCGTATACCAAGACGCAAGCGGTCTGATCGTTACGTCCATGGCTCTCTCAGGTGCGTACTTATCAATGAGCTCATGTAGAACATGGTTATATTGTTCAGCTAATTCAGAAGCGCTCATGGTCGACGACTGAGTGAAAACAGAGTTGACAATATCGGAGCGAAATTTGTCAAAGTCGATTGCGCGTAACTTACGGCAGCAGATGCCTCTCTTAGACAACCCAGGACGAGTGAAGTCAAGAGTAAAGAGGTCTGCATGGTGGTCAGATGGTAATCCAGTTTCTACAGAAGAGTCACAAACAATGTGGCTCAACTTGGGTGTGATGAGCAGATCAAGTGTGTGACCGGCCTTGTGAGTAGAGCCATTTATGTGCTGCTTTAAGTTAGCCATGTCCAACAAATCATTGAACGATTTGGCCTCCTTGTTAGTTTCATCGTCTACATGAATGTTAAAGTCTCCTACCATGATGAGATGATCTCCTATATCTGGCAGTGACTCAAGTAACTTTGAGAAATCACATAGAAACATTTGAGGTGTAAGTTTGTTCTTAGGTGACGGCAGAGGACGGTAAATGGCAAACAAATTGACAATATCAGCTGGGGATACATGCACTGTCAGATCCATCAGTTCAAAAGATTCATGTGTACTTCTTTTGTTTTGAGTTATGCGAAGGTAGTCGCGGTATATTGTGCATATGCCACCACCACGGCCTTGTCGAGGGTAATGGCAGATTTTGTAATTTGGTAGCGTTGTTGCAAGATCAGCCAAAACAATGTCATCATGGGGATCCCCTTTGAGCCAAGACTTAGTTATGATAAAAATATCGAGTTTGCTAGCAATTATAAGATCACAGATCTGGGTTGTTTTTGTAGTCATAGATCGGGCATTCCAATGTCCGATTTGCAATCCAGGGTTACGTTTTCTACTGCAAGATGTGAATCTATTGCGTGTTTTTACACCACGGTATCCGCGTCTAGTAACCTTAGCAATTTTAAGACGCTTCAGTTCCACCCATTCTGTTAATGTGAATGGGGGATTAATGGTTGCCTGGTGCTCAAGACGCTGTCTTATGGTAATGAGCTCGCTCCTTGAATAGGTATAAGGCTCCATAGTGATTACACACCCAGCTACGACCAACGTTAACCATATAGGCCAGAGAACACAGCTCTGTCTTGTATAAGATAAGAAAATCCACAAGCGTACTTTGCACATTTCCTCGGGATCAGGTTCTCAGTAATCAACTTATTATTATGCACAAATGTACTCACAATGACATCACAAAGTAAAATCCATACAAGTCAGTTCATATCAAGATGATTTTTAAGTTTTTGAACATGATTTGTGGAACGAAAAGCAGAGATGCAGCCAACTAACAGGGCGTCAACTAACCCTACAAGGCCTACAACCTACAATCTGATGGTCACAATATAAGTTTAAAGGTTGAGGCAGCGTGGCTAGGTTGAGGCAACATGGCTGTCACAACTTGAATACTACACCCTTTTTGTACAACGCCAAAACATGAACACTAAAACTTAAACTTTATGTTCTGACAGTACCAAAATACAACAACATACAGCCGAATCTTAAATATTAAGTTTTTATTGTTACCAAAATACAACCTGAAGACAACGTGACTGCCACAGCGCAACTACTATATTTATACCATACTAAAATACAACGTCAAGACAACGTGACCGCCACAATTTAAATATGGCATTTTGATAAAACCAAAATACAAAGTGCAGACAACGTGCTCATCACAACATAATAACTATGTTTCAACGAGACCCCAAAATTACTTCTTCACAAGATTGATGCCTTACCTTAAATACTTTGTTATAATAATACCAAAATACAATTTTGTGAAAATGTTCGGCTTAAAACTTTTCGGTAACCGAAGTACAACATTGGTTGAAAAGCACGTTTAGATCTGACGTTTATGCACCTTGTCAAACTGTCGACCAAATTACAACCTTATCACAACGATGTGGCAATGTAGCAACGTAATGTGTTAGCTGGGATATCAATAGGCTGCAGGAGGAGCAATCCTTTAATACCATATTGTGATAGGAACTGTATCACAACCTTATATGCTCTCTGATAAGTCTACTTATTGAGTCTACTGCCATTGAGTCTGAAAAGAATTTCATTAACCCGGAAACCAGCTCTGTGGTTGTATGTGGTGGGGTAGTATGGTTGGCTCTTTCTCGGCCCATGGGGCTAGCGTTTTGAAGTCCTCTGTCTGTAACCGAGAAAACAAACTTATCTGCTGACACGTTTTTTACACCTGGAACATGATTTGTTTTAGTTGAATATTATGCATAGTGTTGTATGACTCCAGTCCAGGACTCGGACTCGAGTCCGTCTCAAGTCACAATTTCGGTGACTCTGACTTGACTCGAGTCAAGTCTGCAAAAAACTCTGACTCTGACTCGAACTGGACTATCATGACTCTCGGACTTGTCCCCGATGACGCGTGACTTGCGAGTCACGTATTTTCACAAACAATACCTTTTTTAATTATTAAAAACAAATTCCGATGATCTGATTGTCATTCCTGGAGTGCATATGGTGGAATTTTAAATCCTAGCACAATAAATAAGTACACTGTCGTCTGGTGTTGCAAGTAATAGTGTTTGTGATTATTGTGTAGATGGCCATGTACTTACAGTGTACGTTGGATTCGTATGTTCAACACGTATATTAACACTGGGATGCACAACACCAATATTAATGCTAGTATTCTGTCGACGTTAACACCTTGGCCACTGCTTGTGCTTGATGCATATTACCAGGGAAATGGCATGTCTGTTACCTGCATACCACAGCCTGCATATTGCACTGTGATGGCTGTGTGTTGTTTGCACCAGTTTCTACCCATGGTCGACACACACACACACACTCACGACTTCAAGTTTGGTCACATCACTAGTAAAAAGTAGTAATATTTTTCAATCATGGCATCTGCCTTTCTGCCCCACTACAACACTTATGCACCATTACTTCAATAGTTAATGTACGTATTAATGCTATAATATCTCTATCCTAAGAAGTGCTAGCATTGAAAATGCTAACCAAAGCCTGGTTATCTATATGGACCATGATCCTTTTGTTTTATAATGATTGCCCCAAACACTTACTGTATCAACTATTGGGTACAGTTCTTTTAGTGTAATGCCTGAATTGGTCCAAACTTCCGGCCATGTTCCAGAGAACCAGTGTTCTTGATAGACTGCTCCGTATCCGAGCAACCAAGAGGCATCTGTATGAAAATGCAGGGTGTGGGCAGGTAACTTTTGTTCCAAGAGGAATCGAGAGGAAAAAAGCACTGCCTTTGAACTTTTGCAAAAACAAAAGCCAAGCTTGTAAATCTCCTTTTGCTTCTTTGCAAAGCCTTAAGAAAATGATTAGGGTGCTTTAAACCTTTCGTTAAATTGATCAGTCTCCTCAAAAAAGCTCACCCTGGTTGCACTACTTTACAAGCAAAGTAAAGTAAACCTATTATGATAGTGTAAATTTTTCCTCCGAAAGGGTTTCACACACTAAATTGCGTGCTTTTTTGGCTTTGTCTAGCTTGTCTGCTGGAACATTGAGCGTTCGTCTAGTTCGATACCTGTAAATGTGATGCACTTTGAAGGGCCTTCTGTCTTTTCTTTTGCCAGAGGGAACCCCAACTTCGAACATAATGTTTGAAAACCGTCGAAGTTGTTTTGACCAGTTTGAGTTGAGGTTGAAATAATTAAAAAATCTTCCCGGTAATGAACTATGCCACCAGGGTTAAGTGCCCTATATAGTCTCTATCCATTCAATTACCGTGCTGAAAAATTGAAAAATAGCACAGCTTGACTGACCATTTATCAGTAATGTCTTGTCAAATTAAAACTTAGCTTCCAAGGTTAAACCAAGCAGGTTGTTATCTTGTTGATGAATTGAAATAGTTTTGAATGATGAATGAACTTAACTTTCGATAACAGACATTCTGGGCCAAGTCGTTAACCGACTCTTTTACCGGATGAGAAAAATGGGGCATAATTTAAGATTCTGGATGTGTCACTCAAAACAACTGTTAACGTTTTCTATGGGAGAGTTACATCCAATGGGTCAGGTTCGACTTTATAAACTTTAATCAAACTGTAAACAAACTTTAATCAAACTTTAATGAAAAGTCTAATTAGTCAATCTCCAGTGAAAGTTGAGTTTAGGTAAATGCACATCATGAAAATCCGTCCTAGTCTTTTTTTAAATATAAATCTTGTTTTCTCATATGTAAAACAACTTTAATCCAATGGAAACAAATTAACTTACACTGTTTTGCGTCGGATTAAAGGCAGTAATCCCAGGAATCTTATAACTTAAATTATACTTGTACTTGTATCAAAGGCTTAATGGTTTAAACATGGTTCAAACAATGTACATGTGGAAAAAGGTCTGGTATCTGGTCTACTTGGTGAAAAATGCTATGTGAAATAAAAAACAGTTGGGACCAGACAATTTAAAGTCCTCTCTCAACAGTTTAGGGCGATATACAATTTTATGGTCAAAGAAACAAACAAGAAAAGTAACATGCTGGAAATTTTATACTCTGCACACCAACAATATCAATACTGCTCAATAGCACACTTAATAAATTTCGTTGCGGTTAACAGGAACAAGAACAATCAGTCTCTACACAGCCCTTTGGATGAGAGTGTAGTTCGCCTTTTGACACTGATCAGTCTTACCTGGGGTTTTCAGCCTAACCTGCATGTTCCTCATGATGCCAGCTTCATCCGGGTGTACCTCATAATAATAGTAATAATAATAATAATAACCAACTTTTTCTATAGCGCTTTTCACAACCGAAGGGCGTCCCAAAGCGCTTCCAACACTATTACCCCTAATCACTGGGCAATTATTTCATTCCTTAAACCATCTCAGCTCCCTGGGGAGTATACAGCCTGTGCATAAATATGCGCTACTAGGCTAAACCATTCACAAGAACCATCTCTGCCCTCACAGGTACCCATATTTCCCCTGGGTGGAGAGAAGCAATTATAGTTAAGTGTCTATTGGTCAGGGACACAAGTGTCACAACTGGGACTCCCACCCACACTCTGCTGAACAGAAAGCAAGAGCTTGATTTCGGTGTTCTTTTCAACTCGGCCAAGGCACCCCATTAACCATACCCATTCTCCAGTTGCCGCGAACAGCGTTGCTGTCTGGACCAGCACTATGTCATCTTTCTGCACATTTTTTCTCTGATGGTGCCACTTTTGTTTAACGATGAGAGATGGGAAATAGTCTCTGGTCCACTTGATCCAGTTGGTCTTGAGGATGTTTGTCTCTCTCCAATGTCCACTTGGCACTCTTCCTGTGGCACGTCCAAGCAATAGTAGACTATTTGAACATAGATTAACTCTTCTTCTTGGTCAGTTTGATGTCGTCCAATCAGCCTCTCATTCACTATGTTGGCTACTTCAAAGAAAACGGTCTGTAGTTCATGAAACTGAAGAACCTGGTTCCCGATAGCATGATTTATGGCCTTGACACCTTTGATCAGATCTCTGTAGCTTTTCTTTCTTTGTCCCAGCCATCTGAAGCCTGCTTGAGCTCCTTTGACGCTCCAACTAGCCGGCTTCCTCCATCACTGTATATTTCGCTTGGATGACCTCTGAGGGATACAAATCTTCTGAGGACTCGTAGAAATCCAATCGAGTTGTGATCAAATGCAAGATCTATGTGTACAACTCTTGTGGTAAAACAGTTGAATACGACGCCATTGGCCTTGCCCCTAGATATCTTGTTGACCTCTCCACAAGTTGTGATCGGCCCAAACAAATCCACTCCAACATAGTTCCAGGGTGGTGATGGCTTTAGTCGTGCTAACGGCAGTTGTCCAATATTCTGACTGACCATGCCCTTCTCTTGTCTTCTGCACGGCACACAATGGTGACAGATACTCTTCGCCATCTTTTATAGGGGAGACATCCTTCCCCAACCAACAGACATCCGCCGGTTTTCTGCCAGGATCTGACAGTGTTTTTCTGGTTCATGACTGCTCGTCAATATTTAAGCATAAAAGAGGTCAACCCAGCTTTGGAGGGCTCATTACGAAACCATTGTCTACCAGATCTCAGGTATCAGTTATCATGAACAAAGAGTTCAGTAGTTAAGCTTTTTCATTGTCAAGGGATTATATGACAAGCAGTGTCCCATTTGCTTAACATAGTTTATTAGCGGATTAGCTGGAAGTAAAACGGTTCCCTTTGCATGTGCTTGACCTGTAAAAAATTAGCTCATTACTCTAGAGAATGTAAGTATCCATCAGTTCCCAGCAGATGTCCGCCGGTTGGGGAAGGATGTCTCCCCTTATAAAGGTTAATGATCCAAAACGTTGAACGAATCTTGGGAGACTTGGAGAATGGATGATAATAGCCAAGGAGGGGAACTTCCTGTTTGTTGTAGCTGGTCCCAACAACAATGACGCCATCATCTATGACCTGAGGACACTGTTTGGCATCTTCATTAATGAAGTGTCTTCATTAATGACTTCTAACACTCGATCCAGAAAAGCTCAGTTGCTCTATGTCCTTTGCAGAAGGACTTTGGTCGCACTGGAAAATTTCTTATTGTTGTAACTGGCAAGAATTCTGGCATCATGTATTGGCGAATGTATTTGCTTCTCGTGCGTCAGAACGTTGCCTTCTGAGCTGCTTTGTTCGATTGGCCATTGTTCTATTGGTTGTTGCAGAAATGTTGACCCTTGTTGCCATGTACTCTCAGATTGAGATTACCTCTTGTTATTAAGAGGGCACTGTTCTTTTAGCTGCCTGCATGTTCTATGTTGCTCTTCATCTTCTGTTTTAAATCTGTGATTTAAATTGTCTTCATTTTGCCATCCAAGCTTCCTTTTTGCTGCAAGTTGTTACAAGTGATTCTATTAATGTGTCTGGTGATTATTGCAAGCTTAAACGTCGGAGATCTTGTTTTTAAGTGCAGATTGTGTGTGGGTACTGTAACTTTTAAAAATGGCATTTTATTGCACACATTCACACATTGTGTAAAATATGGCCGCCACCTGTATTGGCACCAGCACGTTTTTTTTACCCAAGACAATACTATGCTTAGCGTTGCTGCTCTTTTATCATCCTCTAAAACTACCAACATAACTGTGGTTGATTTTTCAACAACACCACCATTGAACTACCATCAGAAAACAACACTACAATCGGCAATTTTTGTTGTTCCAAGCATCTGCCCATCAGTATCACACACGTGCTCTACGGGATTCAATTATTCCCGCGTACCACTGATGAAATGGTAAAAACATGGTTACACCAGTCTATGTGTACCTGGCCACGATCCACCTGTTGATACTACAGTTTATATGGACATTTCATCAAATCCCGGTCCAAGCAGTGATGAAATTCCTACTTGCCCTAGGCCTCTTTATCAGACAGTTTGTCAGGCTAAATCATTTGTGATCAAACAAAAGCCAGCTACAAATCCCTTTCAGTGCTGTTATGGAAAGGAGGTTGTATGCTCAGTTTACGTGGCTCAGCAGGACGACCTACAAATCAAGTACTACAAAAGCTCAAAATGAATGGCATACTTCGACGGTACAGAGGAAAGCGAGGTGGAAGGAAGCAGAGTTTGATTTCAGTTTGCATATCATGTAGTAATTTATCCCGGTGTGAACTTGATATATATTAGCCTAGGATAGTCCAACAAGTGTGGGATGCAATATTACCATCGTGAGACAATCTGGTGCTAACTTGTTGAACCTTGTGAAGATCCCCAGGGTTAAATCAACTCCACGACCCCAAGCAGATCGACTTATACTGATAGAAGAGCCACTACCACTTCCTGTACAGCCTCAAGATGATCAACACAGTTCTGTTTATTTGCTCAACAACTCCACTGATGAACCAATAATACTAAGCTCAGCAGTGTTTAACATTAAAAACATAAAAGGCATCAAATTCCTGCATTTAATTGCCCAATCCTTTGTCAATAAGCTAGATGAGATACGTCTTCTTGTGTTGGAGAGTAATCCTGACATCTTAGGAGTATCTGAAACTTGGCTTTATGATGGGATCACCAGCTCAGAAATCCACATCCCAAATTTTGAATTATTGCGCAAGGACAGAGACGACAGGCACGGGGGTGTTGCAATATATGTCCACAGCAGATTGGAAGTCAACCAAATTCGGCTCCATAATGTTCAGTGCGTCAAACTGGAAACCCTGTGGATAAAGCTGAGCCTACCAAATACACGCCCAATTTATACCAGTATAGTTTATGGACCAAATATATCCAATGAATTTTTTGAGGAACTTGAAGCTGTCCTAGACGAAATCTTTGGACAAAGTTCTGCCCACAGAACGCATGGTGAAGTTATCTGCCTTGGTGATTTTAAATGTGATTCCCTTGAACCAAATGACTGGCAATGGAAAAAGCTTCATGGCATAATGTCACCACGTCAGCTGTCTCAAGTTTTTTCCAAACCTACTGTAGAACTTGTACTTCGGAAACTCTAATCGACCATATCTGGACCTCTCGACCTAAAATGTACTCTAGCAATGGTGTTATTACATTAACTGTAAGTGAACATTCTCTTATATATGCTATACGTAAATGTCAAAAGATTCCCAAGGGGCCTGCCCGTAATATCAAGGCACGGTCTTACCGTACTTTTAATGAAATTGATTTTATCAGTGATCTCAGAAATGCTTCTTTAAATGGGGTCGATTGATAAACATGCTCCTTTTAAACAAATTACAGTTCCTAATAAGGCTGCTAGCTGGCTCAATGATGATTACCTTGTTCTCAGGGAAAAGTTGGAATAAAACTAAAATTCATGCCCATAGCACTAAATCTCCCACAGATTGGAACGCCTATCGAGATTTGAGAAACTCGACTAATAATCTGGCCAAAAGGATGTAACGTGAATTTTATGAAACTTCTATACAAAATGATGGCTGACTCGGGTAAATTATGGAAGGTCATTAAAAGTGTTCTGCCTAGCAATAAAAAAGTCAGCATAAACAACATTAGGTCCGGTAATGAAATTTTGACTGCAGGATTTGCCATTGCTAATGAGTTTATTAATTTCTTTGCGAGTATCGGCAGGAAATTAACTGATACCCTGATTCAGCAGAGTTCAGGTGACTACGCCAGCTTATGTACCCAGGACACAGAGCCAGTGGAGGAGCTGTTTCATTTTGTGGGTGTGGTGCCGTGTGAGGTAAGCCTCTTCCTGCGTGGCCTTGATACCACCAAGGCTACTGGACTTGATGGTTTTGGCCTCCGGCTGTTGAAGGTGGGATACAGACAACTTGCGGCACCCCTAGCTTGAGCCTTTCCACTAGCTCTATGCCATCAGCCTGGAAACTTAGTCGAATATCACCCATTTTTAAAGAAGGCCTTTTTAAATAATTATAGGCCTATTTCTGTAAGTTCAACCTGCATGAACAATTTTGAGAAACTCATCCATAAACAGCTGTTAAGCTAGATGGAGAAAAACAAAATCTTGCTTACTTAATGTTTCTGATTACCTCCTGGAAAACATGAACTCAGGGTACCACACGGGGGCAGTCTTTCTGGATATTTAGGAGGCATTTGACACTGTTTACCATAAACGTCTTCTCACCAAATTAAAAAATATTGGAGTGCAAGGTCTAGAGCTCAACTCGTGTTCATTCTATTTAAATGGTTGCAAACAGGTGACAAAAATTTGTGACAATTATTCCTCCTCTACTGTAGTGACTTCCGGTGTACCTCAGGGTTCAGTGCTCCTGGAAAACATGAACTCAGGGTACCACACGGGGGCAGTCTTTCTGGATATTTAGGAGGCATTTGACACTGTTTACCATAAACGTCTTCTCACCAAATTAAAAAATATTGGAGTGCAAGGTCTAGAGCTCAACTCGTGTTCATTCTATTTAAATGGTTGCAAACAGGTGACAAAAATTTGTGACAATTATTCCTCCTCTACTGTAGTGACTTCCGGTGTACCTCAGGGTTCAGTGCTTGGGCCACTGCTTGTTGCATTTTACATAAATGATTTTGCCAATATTTTTCTGGTAGACTCTAAAATGTATTTTTATGCAGATGACACAGCTATTTTTAATCGTGCTAAATCTACTGATCTTATTAACAGAGCCCTCAACACAGATATGATTGAGGTTTCCAAATGGCTGCAGACTAATTTTTTAACTCGTAATACAAACAAAACTAAAAGAATGTTATTTGGAACTCAAGCTAAACTTCGCCGTATTGAGAAAAATGTACATGTGAAGATCGGTGACAATACCATTGACAATGTTGATCATTTTAAATATTTAAGTGTCTGGCTAGATCAATCTTTATCTTGGAGTGTGCACATTGAGAAACTTACTAAGACTGTTAATAAACGTGTGGGGGTACTCCGGAGGGTAAGAAGTGTTCTTCCTCAAAATACTTTAAACTTGTTGTACAAAACTCTGATTCTCCCGCACTTTGATTATTGTGATGCTGTTTGGGGCAACTCAGCCAAAGTTTTTCTTACAAAACTTGATAAAATCCAAAACAGTGCTATTAGAGCTATCCTTCGTCTCCCCCGGAGATCTCCCACAAACATTATTGCATCTACTCTTTGGTGGGAATCGTCAAGTGTAAGGATAAATTTTCATTTAACTGTTTTAGTCTATAAGAGTCTTACTTCCAGACTGCCTCCCCAACTATGCAACATTTTTAATTATGCCTCCACTGCCCACTCATACAACACCAGATCGGTCTCACAAGGTAATCAAGTTCCCCCACTGCCAAAATTTAATTCAGGTAAACGTATTAATTGGCTGCTCGTGGGGTCAATTTATTCAACCAACTCCCCCTTACACTTAAGAATCCCTTGCCACATACTGTAGCAAGTTATAAAACGTTTTGAAGTTTGAAACTTTCATAGATGGGGCATGTGGTGCTTTTCCTGGCTGGCCCAGATTTTTAATCTTTGTTTTTATTGTATGTGTTCTTGTGGTATCGATTCTGTGTTTATGTCGTTTCTGTGTGGCTTTTATTTAAATTTGGCTATTTTTATATTTTAATAATGCTCTCAATCGTTTAGTAATTTAACTTTAACTTTGATGTTTAAAAACAGTGTTTCACTGAGAGGTCTCCCCAGGGTAAAGTAGAAATAAATAAATTAATAATAATCTAAGACGCTCAATTCTCCTTTGCACCACCACCAATCATCTGGCAAAGCCCCCGGAAGCTCTGAGCTTTTGGCATTTTGAGGGGTGAAAAATCAAGCCTCCGTTTGCCTGAAACCGAGAAATAGACACACTTTTTAAGCTCTTTTTATCCATACCAATCTTCTAACTTTACTCAAAGAAAATGTTAATCCCACAAATCGGCGTTTGGATCTGGTCGCTGCAATATCTGGTTTCATGCATATTCATTCAAAAAATATAGTTCAAGCTTAGTGTAGTCTTTACACTTGAATGCCAGAACGACATAAAATATATTTTATCCAGGACAAATTGCCACGTCAGGTTGCAAATGCTTATGTTTCTTGCAAATCACAAGTGACATATCATGAAAGATTCATTTTGGCAGAATGAAACAAATTTGAAAGGCTAGGCATAGGATGAATAAGAAATCCATCCTGCCGCTTGGGAAAAAGACATCGCACACATTTGAGGCTAATTTTTAAGCAAGCACAATCACAATCTTGCTGTCAGCAATGTGGAACTCTCTGTCCAACTGTAACCTCATTTCTTTTTTGTTGAAGCATGTGAGTCGTTTGTTGAGAACAGCTTGCTCAGTTCTAGTCTTACAGTGCTGGCTACTTCAATGGAAGCGTTGCGGCTCTTGCTTGCTACTAGGTTTGATACAAATCTACCATCGTTGAGAATCCAGCGTATGTAGGCTAGCGTCCCAAATGCTTGCCAAATGCTCCGTGGATCGACTCCTTTTGGTTTGATGCATCGTTGGAATGAAATATCAGCGACCTCATACAGCTTCTTGAAAAACTGTATCCATTCTCTTCTCGTGGTATCAGGCTTTGGGTCGTCCCAGCCAAGTTTTATACCCCACATCTTTCGAAGTGCGACAAGGCCTAGTGGGTTGTAAATCCCGTTGACTTGGCTCCAACGCATCCACTTTGTAAGTATAGACAGGATCTCTGATAGGATTTTGATCGCCTCTCAGGTCAGGACCTTGTCTTAATTTCTTCTTCTTTGGGGCGAAGTTATTTCTTGTGATGAAGTGCAACACATCTCTCTTTCGATCCCTTGAATTGCTAAGCATTTTCTCACTACTTTCTTTGCCAGGCCATTCTTCATCATCTGGATCAAATTCTTCTCCAGAGAACACCCATTTCTTTAGGATGAAATTTCCGGGCTTGATCAATTGGTCAATCTCTCATGCATGAATTCGGGCTTTGTGTAGTATTTTCAGACTTGAGGATGTCATCAACATAAACATTCTGCTGGATTGTGCTTGCAGCTTCAGGAAATTGATCTTTGCAAAGTTCTGCAGTTTTCTTCAGTGCCACAGTGGCAAAAACGGCTGAAGGTCGGTCTTCCATATTGACAACTTTCATGCAGTAAGTCTTCAGAATCTTGTTGGTCCCCATTGCTCTCCAGATAAATCTGTGGCAGTTTTGCTCCTTTACTGTTGTAAAGACAGTGTGATACATCTTGCGGATGTCGCCAACCAAAGCTACCTCGTTCTCTCGAAAGCGACAAAGGGAATTCATCATGTCTGGACCTTTAGCCCAATAATCATTGAGGATATGTTCTTTGTAGTTGGCACTGCTGTTGATTACAATCCTGACAGGGGTGCTCTTGCTGTCTGGCTTCAGAACTTTGTGATGTGCTATGTAGTGTATCGGTCCCTTATACAAAGCCAACTCTTCCTTTGGGATTTCCCAGGCAGCACCTCAATCACGCTCTAGTTGCTGTTCTAGTGCTTTTTGTACATCTGCAACCTGTCTGCTGTCCGGTAAATTAGCAGGATCCTTGATCCAGGGATAAGGTGCTTCCCAATGAGATCCATGAAAGATGAGGTTCTGATCAATTAGTGTGAGTTCTCACTCTTCCTCCAAAGTGTAGTCTTTGGATCCGATAGGATATTTATCACGTCTGCAGTTTCCACATCTCGAGTTACACTCCACTCCCTTAATCTCTAGTTTCATGAATTGGTCTAGGCTGCAGTTGACACACGGTGGATCATTGCTGTAGCCTCAAGGATTTGTCTGGTTCTCTCCCTAATGGCTGGATGTGTACCTCCCAAACATTTACCAAATCTGTACTCCAGGACAAGTAGGTGGTCTACAACCTGTAGTCTTATTGGGTGGTACCCTGCATATTCAAATCCGATGAGGAGGTCCACCAGGCCCAATGGGCGCTCAATCTGCTCATTGCTTACACCCATGAAGAGTCCAACAACACTTTGTGTGTTGATGTTTTCTGTCGGCTGTAATGCAGTCAATCCCAAAAGCTGAGATGTGAATTATGTAGCCCTGTCGGTCAGTAAGAGCATCAGAAGGAGTCACAACTGGTAGAACTTCAAAGGTGACGTACATACTAACCCAGTGTGCATTGCGCTGCATCGGCGCCCTTGTCATCCAAAATGGCTTCGTACGGAAAGGATGATTTTGTATTCAAAGGTTTGGATGACTACAATTTAAGAGATTTTAGTGATTTTTTCTGACGATGGTGGACAAGAGGAAGTCAAGGTTGATTCCTCTGAATCTGAGGACGTTCAACAGTATTGCATATGCGGTGGTAATTTGACCCAAAATATTATTGGATGCAACGGTGAAAGTTGCCCTGTCGAGTGGTGGCACTATGAATGTGCAGGCTTTACCGCCGTCACAATCCCGGACGATGATTGGTACTGTTCCTTGTGCCTTCCAGAACAAGATTTGTCAGCTAAGATATGTTTAATATGACCACACTAATGAGCATAGTTCGATATATGCAGGTATAGATATCGTTGTCTTAATGGTTATAATGATAGTAATAGTATTACAAATTCACGTTTGATTCTGCTGTGCTGATTCTTGCATGCTTTCGTGGCTGTCATTTGTAGACAATGCCATTCTTATTACGGGTTTGACAAATATCAATTGATTCCAACCCTATAAAATACAAAATAATACAAATAATTGCTCAGTTCCTGGGGGTAACAATATTTGATGTGTAGATTCAACATGGTGCATTAAATTTGTAAGCACTTCAAATAGTGTTGGAAAACAACCTCCCTCAGTGAATAAGTGGAGAGCACTACCCCCCCCCCCCCCTTACCAAACCTGACTGCTATAATAGCATGTGAACAGCATGCAAATTGCATTCATGTGGCAATGTACATGCTATCATAGCATGCCAATAGCATTCACTTAAAATAACTATGCCATGCCCTGTCAGCGTAACAGCATTCCCGATAGCATGCGATGAGGCTAAAGCCGTTCTTAAAGCATGCAGAGAGGAGGATAGCATTCATACAGGATTTTAAGAGCATTCATGATGACAGCATTCAAGGCTTACAGCATGCAAGGCTTCGAATGCTACTTGGATGAATGAAATGCCGGGAAGAATGCTATAAACCCTTAAAAAATCAAAGTATAGCATTCCAAATTGGAGGAATTGACTGCTGGATGACTGATATAATAAAAAAATATAAGTATAGCCTTCCATTTCAGACGAAGTGAATGCTACGATGAATGCTATATCTTTTAACTATATATTTATGTTCAAGGTGTAACTTGACACTGTCCATTGCAAAACACTTCTTGTGAATTCTAACTGCCACTGGACTGGACTCAGTCATAGTGAAAGAACCATAGAGCAAGAACGTACTGCATGCAAGAGCTCTGCTTGTGTTTGTTTTTGTACCATATATAATTTAATATTCAAAATCACTTTCAAGAAATGGAAGTTATACTAATCTTTATAGAGGGCCTACCAAGTGGAAATTAAACAAGACATAAGGAGAAAAACATGTCCAGAATTACATTGACGATTGATCAGAATGATGGATATTACTGGTAAGCTTTTTCCTACATACTTGTATTTTGTCATGGTATAAACTAGATTAGATGTACCAACCATAGAGAAAAGAGAGCCTTTCTCTATGATTCTAACTGTGTTTTGTGTCAAGGTATGGAGCACGAAAAAAACTGTTATTTGATAATAAGCCAAGGACTTGTTGATTATCTATGTGAAATGTAGTTGTATGTTGAATCATCGTTCATACCCCCCTTATAAAAAATGTGGTCGGGATCCCACCATATCCTGCCGGGATTTGCGACATATCTCGCCGGGATTCCCGACACATCCCACCGGGATACGTTGGGATAAGTCTGGATGAATGTATCGGGATACATCGGGATACCTTATTGGACGAAGGACAAGGGCTCGAATGGGTTTTTTTTTTTTTGGGGGGGGGGTGAAATTCACAAGACCGCAGGGCTTGTTGCTTAGAACTTTTATTGCACTGGAACATTTTTTACAGAAGACGAAGTCATAAATCAAAACATAGAGAAAGGATGATCAAAACACTATAAAAACGCACCAAAAGTTGACAAGTTTGCTCATACTTCTGCGCCTGTGCAAGTTCTTCACTTTCAGATTGCTTAGGAGGCAGTTTGGGCTTTGAAACCCCATCGAGAAATTTCCACATACCTTCTTTTTAAACGTTTGCTGCCACAGAAAAATTAAATCGTTGTCGGAAACACGAAATAAAAAATCAACGCGTGAAAGATCAATGCTATTTATTTGTTTTTATCTTGCGATAATCAACGGATTCAGAACGAGGCTGGCGCAATTTCAAACTTTTATCCAATTGAAATCAGACATTAACGACCAGGTCTCTGATTTTATTTTTTTTAATATGCATTTTTATTTGGATTGAGGACAATCCAATACAAGAACCAAAGTAAAAGGTTTATGAATATCGTATCGGGGATCGTGTGAATGTGAAATTTGGAAGCGGAAAAGTGGGGGCAAAAAGAAAACCAAAGAATCATCGTCAGACATCAGCATGATCAGGCAGTATACCTGGTTGCCCTGTGGTCATAGGAAAAATTGGTGGATTATTAATATTATCAGAGGGCCTAGGCCTGCTAGGATAAGGGCATGGGCTACTCAATTTTCCTGCTTAGTTGGAAACGACACAACAAAGGAATCTATTACTAGTATGACTATTGGACTAAATTAATGATCGATTACTTTTTTGCTTTAAATTAAACATGTTAAAGGGTGTTTGTAACACTGGTAAAAAGTAAAAATATAAATGTTCACAGATTCACACATAACTTAAATGGTATAAAGATGGTCATGATGTGATAGTCCCTTTGAAATATTTTTGCTTTAAATCATAAATGCTATAGTTTTGGGGAAATGAGTAAAACAACTAGTTTTGATCTCAATATTAGTTGAAAACTCGATGTTTGAAAACAGTGAAAACACCTAGGTTTTTCCCCACTTTTTTCTGGTGATTGCAATGACCGATTGAGCTTAAACTTTTACAGGTTTGTTGTTTCATGTGTATGTTGAGATACGCCAAGTGGCCAGGTTCTATTGAAAGAGCGTGGATTTCATTTCTGCCGCGAGCTGTGGAGGCTGCTAATAAGAAGACTGTCTTGATCGTGAGGTTGAGTAGGGAAGAAGACCCAGCTGGTTCAAAGGGAGGCTTCATCAGCCTGTGAAGGACAGTGCCAAGGTCCCAAGAAGGATTGAGCTTCTTAATAGGTGGTCTCTCTAAAAACATGCCTTTTATCAGTTGAGATAAAGCAGTGTTATTGGACAGAGTAGAGCCATCGTCAAATCCATGATGTACTACTGCGATGGCTGATCTGTAGCCTCTATCAGATAAGTACCCGCAATAGGCCCATAGCATTACCCCGTACGGTTCAGTACACTTGTAAATAGTCATGTATGTAGTGAGTATTGAATATTGAAGCCGTGGTCATCTAGTTCCTTTATTCCTTTTCTGAATATGTATGTTGTTGCGCTCGGTTGCGTTTAACTGCATCATGTGATTGCTGGGGCGCGGAAACCAACCTGTTCCTATGAGGCAGATGAAATTTGTTCTGACGATCGTCAATACGATAACATTGATTTACTCTCAATATATATATATATAATCGCCAAAAATCGCTGACTGACCGATTTCTGAGGTGGTGAGAGTCTACTCCAAAGCTTTACAGGCATGCCGATGACCGTAAGTTTGGTTAACTTTTCTGTCCGTTTATATGATTTTTCAGTGGCATATTTAAAATGAGTAATTTTGCGATGTTAAGAACTGATTGACAGTATATAATATCATAGTGAGAATTGTGGAGCTTGCATATATTGTAGCTAACTCTTAATAATGTCAAGATGATTATGTGAATATTTCACGATTATTTGAGATATATTTTGATCAATTCAGAGGAAGGAATAATTTTGTTCATTGTTTGAGATACGAGATATTAGTAAGGTTTTATAGGAATAAATTTTAGAAAAGTATATTTTCCATCATAAATTTCAGATGGCTAATTTGAGTGACCGGAAGGCCGATAAATAGACGAGGCAATCCAGGCCTGTTTATTTGACTGCTAAAAAAAGACGAGGCAATTCAGGCCTGTTTAACTGGCAAGAACAGACGAGGCAATCCAGGCCCAAGTCTACAGTGATCCTCCTAAAAGAAAAGTCACCCGTCAGAGCCCAACAGAGCCTGAGACAATATAGAGGAGTGAACCTTTAACCATCCGGTGAACGGCATTACATATCGCAGGTCACCATACCTATGAAGAACATGATAACGTGTGGTGGGCCCTTTTTTTTTCCGAATTTAAAATATAGTATATAATTATTTCTAATTGACGGCTTAATTAATACTTTAACCGTTTAAAGGAAGAGCGTGACGACTTGTATATTTTAAATTTATCTTCCATTAGGTTTAATTGATTAAATATTTATAATTAGATATAGGCCTAACTATTTATTTGGTAGGATACAATTGGATTTTGTAATTGGATACAGGAATCACTTCTTTCATTAATTCATTTCTCAGTTTAAGAAAACAAACTATCCGGTAAACAGATTTATATGTAAATAAATTATTGTAAATATAAGTATATCTTTTGTAAAGAATTGTTGGTTTATTGTAAATAAATTATTGTAAATATATAATCGAGTTTCTTATTATGCTTTAGTACTTGCAGTACAGAAGGAGTTAGTGAGGCAAACAATCCTTTAAAATTACTTGGGCGCTGCGCACTAATTTTAAAGGGGGCGCTTGCGACATTCTGGGGGCATGTCCGGGAGAATGTTTTGACAGTGATCCCAACTTTGTTATTTAGATCAGAGGTAACTTCATTTGTACTGTTTACAGAGAGATTGATAAAGTACTTTATTTTTCATTCGGTCACAATCAAAATTTCTTTGTAAGATTTTAATCTTCTGTTTGAGTTACGTTTCTTGAAATAATACTTGAGTGAAAACTATTTATTCCACCCACACACATTTTCTAGGCCTAATTAATTGAGTTTACTTTTCAGTGAAGCCCAGACATTTTTGTTGTATAAATTGTTGTAGGCCTAACTTATAGTTTTGGCCAGTACGCCTGGCGATTTCGCTAGAGAAGTTCCTGCCGCCTCAGGATTCGCTCGTGTAGTTTGTGCGTTGTTATCAGTCATTGTTATCATGGCTTTTGTTCAAACGTTCGTCTGTCTGTGTAGGAATAGGTGCGTGTCGCTAAGGTCGATTGTGCTCGGTTGTTGCTTGAATGCGCCGCTCTTTTATCTGTTCCTTTTCTATCGCTCTGTGGCAAACTTGTCAGCCACTTACAAACTTTCGAGTTGTTCCTCACTATACTATACTTAGATTTGTGGTTTGTTTTCTTTTTAAGTTTTCAAGCAGCAATGGATAAGTGGATTGATTTGGGCAAGGTAATAGGCTTGGCAGGACAAGATTTAATGGATTTCATTTAAGAAAGAGAAACGACTGCCAGAAATGAACGTGCTCAAATCATGGAACTTAGACGAGGTGAAGCAGAGGTCTTAGATATGAAACTGCGTCTCCGGTCTTTGTCAAAGTACGACACCGATGATGATGATGATGCCAGACGTAAAGACCACAAAGACCCAAACTGCAAAAGCTCCAAAACTACCAGTCTTTGACGATTCAAAGGACGATCTCGATGCGTATCTTCAGCGCTTTGAAAGATATGCATTCTGTCAGAAGTGGAAGGAGGAATCGTGGGCGATCAACTTGAGTGCACTTTTAAAAGGCAAAGCTCTTGATGTCTACTCCAGATTAGCAGTTTCAGATGTCGATAACTATGACAGTCTTAAAGAGGCCCTACTGAAACAATTCAGGTTAACCGAAGAAGGCTTCAGGAAGAAGTTCTACTCAACCAGACCTGAAACCGGTGAAACAGCTCCTCAGTTCGCTGTTAGACTAGACAACTACTTCAGCAGATGGGTAGAGCTCGCAAAAATTGGGAAAACCTTCGACGCGGTCAAAGATCTCTTAATACGCGAACAGTTCATCCAAAGATGCAGTAAAGAACTAGCACTGTTCCTTAAAGAGAGGATGCCAAAGACCATACAAGAAATAACTAAGCTAGCTGAGCAGTATGTAGAGGCTCACGGGGGAAATAACAATCTGTTTTCCTCTTATCCCAAAAGGCCTCCACGATCATCTGATGGTCTAAGCAACTACGATCATCAGGGGAAGAAGGAGTTCTTAAAAGATGGTAGACAACGTTTTGAGAAAAAAGAAATGGGTGCCTATTCAAAACCCACTTGCTTCATCTGTCATCGAGTTGGTCACCTAGCGAACAACTGTCGAAGCCGATAGTTCAGCAATACCTCAAGTACCACTAAGGTAGCCAGCATGACGACAAATGATGGACCACACCGTCAGCAAGGTCAATCGATGGGACAGTTTAATCGAGGTTATGAAAGTTTTCAACGAAACAAACCGAATAGACCACAGAAGTTTGAGGCTACAGGATGTCCAAGGTGCAAGTATGACTACTGTAAAACTCCACCATCGAGAGATACTGCTGCAAGTATGGTAGCCGATATGTCTACACTAAACTACTGCTGTGCAAACGTTGGTATTGTCACCCTAAACTGCGGCCACACTTTTCCTCTCATGAGTGCAGCTTGTAAGGAGACTTTTAAGCCAAGTATGCCAGTGACAGAAGGTAGACTAGGATCTTTTCGTGTGAATGTTTTACGAGATAGTGGTTGCAGTGGTGTTGTGGTCCGACAGTCTCTTGTATCTCCTATGCAGATGACGGGTAACTTCAAGTGTTGTGTTCCGATAGACGGGTCTGTACACAAGCTTCCGACAGCTAAAGTTAATCTTAACACACTGTATTTCTTTGGTACTGTCGAAGCTATCTGCATGCAGAGTCCGGTATATGACGTCATTTTGGGCAACATCTCTGGAGCTAGAGATCCAAATGCACCACGCCCTGACTGGAAATGTTGTGACGAGTCTCCTGAGGAAGTCATGGCAGTACAAACTTGAGCTGAAAAATTGAAACAAAAACACCCACTGAGAGAGTTGAAAGTTCCAACGAGTATACCAGATGTGTCAACGGAGGTTGAAGACTGCCCAAGAAGTAGACAATACGCTAGGTAAAGCCTGGATATCGGCAAAATCTGGTGAAGTAAAGCATGTAACCAATGGCCGCACATCAAAGTTCAAAATCAACAAAGGGCTACTCTTCAGAGAGTTTGAGTCACCAAAGGTTGAAGGTGTTACCAAATTCAAGCAACTTGTTGTACCAACTACTTTCCGAAGACATGTCATGAAACTAGCACACAAGGGAATTCTGGGTGGTCATCAAGGTGCCAAGAAAACATTTGACAAGATACTTACCAACTTCTTTTGGCCTGGGCTTCAAGCAGATGTTACCAGATATTGTCGTTCCTGTGATATCTGTCAACGGACTATCCATAAAGGTTGTGTTAGTAAAGTTCCTCTCGGCAACATGCCACTTATTGAAGTACCCTTTCAGAGAGTTGCAATCGACATAGTTGGTCCGATCGAGCCAAAGACAGAAAAGGGGAATCGATTCATCCTAACTGTGGTAGACTACGCAGCACGCTATCCCGAAGCTGTCCCGCTACCCAGTATTGAGACAACTCGAGTGGCTGAGGCCCTTATTGATGTATTCACTCGAGTTGGTCTACCTCGAGAAATCCTCACCGACCAGGGTAGCC
Source organism: Evasterias troschelii (assembly GCA_032357145.1). NCBI lineage: Eukaryota > Metazoa > Echinodermata > Asteroidea > Forcipulatida > Asteriidae > Evasterias > Evasterias troschelii. The sequence goes on along the minus strand of JAUELU010000042.1, from coordinate 4,250,219 downwards.
AGTTCACGTCTGGTCTCATGCGCGAAATCAGCCGCCTCCTCTCCATCAAACAGTTGCGAACAACTCCGTATCATCCAATGTGCAACGGTTTAGTTGAGCGCTTTAACGGGACTTTGAAACAAATGTTGAAGAGGATGTGCGCCGAAAGACCCAAGGATTGGACCGATATGTCGCACCTCTACTGTTCGCCTACCGCGAAGCACCTCATGAAAGTCTTGGTTTTTCACCATTCAAACTTTTGTACGGAAGAACGGTACGGGGCCCAATGACTATTTTGAAAGAGCTTTGGTCAGGAGAGGTTGATGAAGACAGTGATGTGAAGACCACTTACCAGTATGTTTTTGATCTTCGACAGCGACTAGAAAAGACGTGCGAAGTGGCACATAAGGAACTCTCGAAGGCGTCCAAAAGGCGCAAGAACATCTACGACAGAAAGACGAGAAATAGAAGTATGAAGGCAGGAGATACAGCTCTTATCCTACTACCGACTGATCGAAATAAGTTGCTTCTCCAATGGAAGGGTCCTTTCACTGTCATAGAAAAGATGAGTCCACACATCTATCGCCTAGATATAAATGGAAAATCAAGATTTTCCACATCAACCTGCTGAAGGAATATATCGACCAACAGAGTGAAGAAGCTCACCAGCTGATTGAAGTTGCTGATGAAGCATTCACTGAAAATCCATTTGTGTTGGTATGTACTGCAACAGTCGAGGACGACGAGTTAGACCTTGAAGTCAATGAGAATTCCGACGCCACTGTTCTGAGTAATATTGAAGGTAAATTGCCAGTCCTCAAGGCCAAGGAAACAGTTTATGATGTGAAGGTCTGTGATGTGTTGACTGACCAGCAAAATGGAGAAGTTCGTAGACTTCTGGGAAATTTTCGTGATGTAATGACCGATATTCCTGGAAGAACAACTATCTCTACTCATGACATCAAGGTTACTTCTGATGACCCGGTTAGGAGTAAACCCTATCCTCTACCACATGCTTTGAGACACACGGTCAAAGATGAAGTCAAAGCTATGCTGGAAATGAAAGTAATTGAACCATGTGAATCACCTTATGCGTCACCGATCGTTTTAGTAAAGAAGAAAGACGGCTCTAACAGATTCTGTGTCGACTTCAGGAAACTCAATCAGATTACTGTTTTTGACGCAGAACCGATGCCTAACGCCGATGACATCTTTGCTTGTCTTGCCAACGATGCTATATTCACCAAGATAGACCTTGCCAAAGGCTATTGGCAGATCCTGATGAAGGAAGATGTCAAAGAGAAAACGGCATTTGTCACCCCTTTTGGGTTGGTAAATGCCCCTGCGACTTTCACACGTCTTATGAGGATTCTACTTCAAGGACTTCCAAATGTCCACAATTTCATAGATGACACATTGATCCATACTGTATCATGGCCAGAACACCTACATGTACTGAAAGAAGTCCTGAGACGACTCCGGGGAGCAAACCTTTCAGCCAACTCATCCAAGTGTATGGTTGGATTCGACAAATTGGAGTTTCTTGGTCACCTCATCGGCAATGGTCAGTTAAAGCCTCATCCAGACAAGGTAGACAAGATCAAGGACGCACCACGCCCCAACACAAAGAAGCAACTCCGTTCATTTCTGTGTCTCGCCGGTTATTATAGGAAGTTTATTCCAAATTTTGCGGCTATTGCTTCTCCACTTACCGACCGCACTATGTTGAAGGAACCTAATCGGATCAAATGGGAAGAAAATCAGGAGATTGCATTCACTACTCTGAAGAGCTTGCGACAGTCTCGAATGGTGTTAATCTGGAGTCCAGAATTAAAGATATGAAGTAGAAAATCCCCTATGACAGTTATAGATGCAGAATTGGGATCGAAACCTTCTTTGGAACGCCATCTGAAAAATGTGTTGTAAACGATTGTCATACGTTCGTCTAGTGGACGGTCGTCTACATTTTGCTGCAAGGGAAGCAGCGTCTTTAGAAAGGGCCAGCTGTTCGGAGGGAAGACTTGATAGCATCCAGGCACAAAGATGAAGACTGTCCGGATCTGGGTGTAACATCTTGGACACGGGTTGCAAGAGAAGGTCTGGTCGTTGAGGAGGTCCAGAAGGAGGTCCAGAAGTTGAGGGAACCAAGGTTGTCTTGGACAAAGGGGGGCTATTAAGATTATCTTGCACCTCTCTTGGTCGATCTTTGATAGAACTCTGGGTAGAAGGGAGATGGGTGGGAAGGCATACCCCAGGTAACCCGACCAGTTGATGCTCAGAGCGTCTGTGGCCCAAGCCTGTGGGTGAGCATGCCGAGAGCAGAAGACCGTAAGTTGATTGTTTAGGTGAGAGGCAAAGAGATCTATGTGTGGGGTGTCTAGGACGCTGAAGATCTGTTTGACCACCGGGCGATGAAGTGACCATTCCATGGGGATTGCTCTCCCTCGTGAAAGGGCATCCGCTATGATGTTCTTCTTCCCGGAGAGATGGCTCGCTTGTAGAGAGATTTGACAGGGAATGCACCAAGTGAGTAGGTTCCAAGTTAGCATGCATAGGGAAGAGGAGTGCGTCCCTCCCTGACGGTTTATGTAAGACACTACGGTTGAGTTGTCTGTCTTTACGAGGACCAAGTGATTCTTCACCCTGTCTGCAGCCGACTGGAGGGCCTTTTGAACAGCCAGGAGTTCCAGTAGATTGATGTGAAGATACTGTTCTGAAGGAGACCACCACTTGAGATGGGATCGTATATTGGAGTCCATAGGAACCAGAGTTGAAATGGGATCCCTTCGTGGGCGGTAATGGTAAAGTAGATGCAGTTGAAGGGGTTGCATGTGCATTCTGCAACAAGGCACAAGATCCACGAGGCTTGCCATGAACTCCAAGAGATGAAGCCATGCTCGTGCTGGTAAGGTTGTTGATGTGAGGAAGAGCTGAATACAATCCTCAAGCACTCTGCAACGCTCCAGTGAAGGAGAGGCTCTGCCCGTTGTCATGTTGAGGGAGGCATCGAGGAACATCGGATTCTGAGTAGGGACAAGGGAAGATTTGTCCTGGTTGATGATGAAGCCCAATTTTGGGGTAAGCTTGACAGTCTTTGACAAGGCTTGAAGAGTAGCTGTTCGTAAAGGACCCCTGATGAGCCAGTCGTCCAGGTACATGTAAAGTCGTATATGTTGTCGGCGTAACGCCGCTGCTATCACCTTGGTGATCCTAGTGAAGACCTGTGGTGCGGTAGACAGGCCGAAGGGAAGACACTGGAACTGGTAAGTGATGTTCTGATACGTGAATTGCAGGAACCTTTGATGGTCTCTGTGTATGGGGATATGTAGATAAGCATTCTTTAGATCCAGGGTTGTAGCCCACCAGTCCTGTGGAAGGGATTGTAGGACAGTGGCCAAAGTTTCTATCTGTAAGTGTTTCGATCTGATGAAGGCATTGAGTGGCCGGAGATTGATAATAGGGAGCCACCCGCCAATTTTCTTTGGAGTGAGAAAGAAAATTAAAGTGAAGCCCGTCGTTGAACTGCGAGGAAGAGAGATTATGGCTTTCTTTTCTTTGAGAGACACAATTTCTTCTTCTAGGGAGCAACGGCGAGACAGATCGGAGGGAACCGTAGTGGGTCGACGGAAACAGTTTAGTAGCTGTGGAGGGGAGTTCGTAAATTCCAGGAGATAACCTGAGGACATGGTCTGAAGAACCCAAGTGTCTGTGGTGATATGGAACCAGTTGGTCCCGAGGCTGATGGAATGAGCATGAAGGGAATTCTGTAGTCAGTGGCCTTTGGCTCCTCGTGACCCTTGTGGTTTGAAGGAGCGAGAGGGTTTATATGATGTGTTTAACGACGGCTGCTGACGAAAACTTGGTTTGTTCGGAGTCCGGGCGGAGGAGACTTTGGCTTGTCGGTGTTGGTTAGGGTATGAGTGGCGAAAAGAACTACAGTGACCCTGGTTTCCCTTGTCTGTTGTCCGAGTAAAAGATAAGGAAGGCTTACTAGAGGAAGGGCGTCGAAAGTCGATTCTTTCCTCTGTCTTTAGTCGTTTAGCCTCTTTGAGCATGATTTCCTCGAATTTGTTGTTAAACAGGTCATTCCCGAGGAGAGGAAGATCTTCCAACTGCTCTCTGGAGCCTTGAGAGGGCCAGAACATTTGATCAAGTATCAGAGATCTACAAAGAGAACAGGAGTAGCTGAACTAGTGGCAAAGGCTCGTAAGCAGGAGGCTAAGCAATCATCCATAAACTTGAACATGACTGGGAGAAGA
>JAUELU010000042.1:4207052-4235850 GCA_032357145.1 Evasterias troschelii | reverse complement strand
TTCTCATTGGTTCTTGTTTGGTGTAGCGAACTGAAAAAAGTGTTCTCATTGGTTCTTGGTTGGCCTAGCAAACTAAAGAAAGTATTCTCATTGGTTCTTGTTTGGTGTAGCGAACTGAAAAAAGTGTTCTCATTGGTTCTTGGTTGGCCTAGCAAACTAAATAAAGTGTTCTCATTGGTTCTTGGTTGGCAGGTCTCCCAAACTGAAAAGGTTTGTGACGGTATCTGACGTTAATCCTAGGGACAAAAATTTCCTACATAAATTATAAAATTTAGGACTTAAATTGTCCATAAATGCATGTCTTTAAGATTTTGATAGATTTAAGTTATAAATGCCAAGCGTTTAAAATAATTTTTGTTTAAAAAAGTCCCACCACAAAACAAATACAATGATTGGAAGTTTTACACAGTACGATCGGGACATGGATTTTCCGGGTGTTGACATCTTACATCGGAGGAAATAAATAACATTTCATACTTTATTCTTAACTTGTGGAAATTTATTTCGGAATCGTGTTTATTAACATAAATCAACAACAAAACATTTCAACAAACAACGCATTTATCATCTATATGGCGTTAATGTATCGGGACACGAAAATAGACACTTACTGAAGAATGACCCGTAAATGTTTGTGGTAAATCTTAAAGCAGACAAGCTTGCCACATGCTTGCAAGAATATGTGCAATCTTGCCACTTTATGCTTGGGTAGATAGTGTTAGGTTACTGCAAGCTTAAATTCATGCACAAGCTGGCGGCAAGCTTGCAAGTTCATTCACAATCTTACAGTCTGCTTCACTCAACTTACCCATAGAGCCACTACTAATGCAGTATCCCTAACCAAACGCTAAGAGTTTTATATATATGCAACAGCGTCCTCTCTGGTCCCTACCACAATGCCCCACGGCATGTCCGCTATGTTATCTTCCTGTTTTCTCTAAGCGCCGACCCGACGTAGTCGTGGTTTTTCAGCTCTAAGAGGATTGAGTATTTGTACGTTTAACGTTTGAATAAACAATTTTTTCAGCATATAGTTACATAGTTACGTAGTATCTAATAAGTATTTTTTTATTTTTTTTTTTGAGATTTCTGGACATGCTGGGGGACACGTTGGTGTCCCTGTCAAGGCACGATGTTCACTCAGCACTGGTGAGTGCCTGGGGCCTTGCAGGTCGGATGGAGGGCTCGAGCGAGGCCTCACGACCACTGGGCGCAAGGTCGTGATGAAAGCCTAGCTGGCTGGCAAGGGGAAGGTTCCCCGCGCCGGACTAGGTGGGAACGCTTGGCAAACAGGCTCACTCGAGCCAGGGACTCAGCGTAGCGGTGCCAGTGGTAACTTTGAGTTTTCACCTCCCAACCATCCGGGCTGCTGGCCTCAAGGGGCCTTAAGGCGACAGGGCTCGGTTCCCAACTGCCTACACCCTTCTCGGCTGACAGATCACTTACTACTGCAGAGAAGAAAAGAAGAAAACGAACATCTGTTCTTCTTCGGAAAAATCACCCGGCCCTAGTGGGAAAATGAGCTGGCACGAGGACTCTGTGTCCCAGGTCGACTTTATGGCGGCTTTCCGCTCTATTTGGCTTCCCTGGCCGCTATGTCAGGAAGAGCCACTGGGACTCGCTCAGAGTCTTCCCAGCGTGGCACCTTCTGTAGCAAGAGCCCACACCTATCCGGGCGTGGTCTAGTGCTGGCTACGGGGTGTCAACTCCCCAGACCCAGAGCAGACCTCCACCCACTGCACCAAGCATCAGGGTGCACCCTCGACGAGTCTGACAACGATGCGATCACCATGGTAACCCAACTACAGTGCAGTCGTCAACAAATCCGCATCCCCTCTTCGCGAGAACCGGGTTGAGGAGTCACACGATAACGTGTGTACCAGTACACGCGATAAGCCGTGTGAGTTGACATGCGATAATCCACATGTGCCACTCGCGCCAGTGGGGATTATGAATCCGTGTCAGAGGACGAGTCTGAGGGTACACCTGATGTGCTGACTCTCGGTCTTCGAAACCCAGTTACGCCTGGTCCATCGGGACATGGTCCATGAACTCAATCTACTCAAAAGCGGTTGGCATAAATGACTCCATACAGTTGAGATGGTTTCCTCCCATGGATTCCTAGGGGGCTGCTGGGGGCTGCCTGCGACTCTTCCAAGGACGAGACTTATTCCCAATGAGTGGGTGCTTCGAACGGTCATCATTGGCTACGTTCTAGAATTCACAAGCAACCCCCCGTCGGGCACACTAATCCGCCAGACACCAGTTCCCATGCTGCGGGCAAAACGCGAGGCTCTCGAGGGGGAGATCCAATCCCTCTTGCACAAGCGTTGTGCCCCAAAATCAAGAACTCTCAGGCTTTATGTCAAGTTTCTTTCTGACGCGCAAGAAGGAGACCGGCGCCTGGCAGCCCATTCTCAATCTGAGACCACTCAACAGATTCATCAGGCCAAAGAGGTTCTGGACACCCTCAGGGTAGTTCTAGACTCGGTGCCAACACCTTCATGGGCAGCATCCATAGACCTAAAGGATGCGTAGCTACACATACCGGTCCGCCGCGATCAATGAAGGTTTCTCCAGTTCCGCTACAAGGAAAGGACTTATGAGTTCGTGACCCTCCCCTTTGGTCTATCAACCTCCAACAAGAATTGTGAAAATCCTAAGGGCAAGGCTTCACAGACAAGGTTGAACAATTTTCATGTACATAGACGACTGGCTCAATGTAGGTTGGTCTGAGGCGGAGGGACGCAGCGCTCTGTACGCCACGATGGGGCGAGCAATTTCTTAGGGTTCATCATCAACGAGGAGAAGTCGCACCCAATCCCAACACATTGTCCGACTTATCTCAGGGCATGGATCGATCTCCAGAGGGGGGTTGCCTGCCCAACAGCGGAGCGTCTGTTGAACTTATGGCATTGTGTTCGACTCTTCCTACAAGAGTCGACGGTACCAACAATAGCATGGCTATGATTACTGGGCCTTATAGCCAGTATAGTGGACTTAATACCCTTTTGCTGGCTCCATATGCGTCCGCTCCAGCTCCACCACCTAGCCTTTTATCGACCGAAGCTGCATCCAATAAACCATCCGGTATATATTGGCCAACCACACCTCTGGTGGTGGCTACTAGAGGAAAATGTTGCCCAGGGCATTTCCTTTATACAGTCCCAACCCACAATCACGATCACAACGGAGGCCTCCCTGACTAGCTGGGGTGCATCACTACCCGCCAAATTGCAGGGATATGGGAGCCAGAGCTCCAATCATCTCACATCAACCTGCTGGAAATGTGGGCAGTTTTGAAGGCTTTGGAGAAGTTCAGTCAACTGATCAGGGGCCGCAACATTCGTATTAGATGTGACAACACCATCGTAGTTCCATACATCAACCATGACAAAACAGCTGTTGGTGGAAACCATGAGAGTTGGGAGGGAAATATGATATGTCCGTCGTGCATGATGCGTAGTGCGCAATTCTGAAAATGCATGCCAAGCAATCCAAACATTTTTCACGTGTAACGCAGTACGTATTAAGTTATGTGCATTGCATGGCGTTAACATACTCTTGGTTCAAGACTTCAATAATTAAGCAAATGTTTTCATTACTATCGGGATAACCATTGCTAGAAGAAATATTTACAGAAAATACAGTTATTGTAGTTTAGAAAGTGAGTGCGTGGCTAGAATTACAAATTATAGCTGAGTTGAAGTGTTGTCCATTAGTGGGTTTCTCCAGATGGAGGGCACAGGATTCTTGTGAAATCATCACCGAAGTTCTGATCCAACAACGGTGAACAAAAACAAGTAGACATTTTATGATTAGGATTAAGGCAGTTGCTGAGTTTTACTGTGTGAGACTGCAAAACTGCATCAACCCCTGTTTTAGTGTTTATGACAGATTTTATTTTATATGTACAGGGGAGATTAAGAAGAAAAAGAAGGAGCACAAGGAAGAAGAGACTAAAAAGGAAGCTAAAAAGGAGAACAAAAAAGGCAAAAAAGAGGTATGTAAAAGCTTCAGATTCAACTAAACCCAAGAGCCACTACTAATGCGTTTTTCATAGTCTCTATGTCAAATTGTATTGATCAGTATATACATGTATATATATTTGTTTACTTTTTGTGTATATGAGAGATCACCTAACATCATCACAAGGCCATGGAAGGCCACTTCAAGGTGAGGGCTAAACTTGACTGATTTGGGCTTTTGACCCAAATTAACTGTCACCAGAGACACGTTGCCACCAACTCCTGGGGCTGTTGTAACATTTCATAAAGATGTAGGCATGGGTAGTATCTACTAGGAGCCTGGCTGGTAGAGCAGAATGCACTAACATCCCAACTTTTTATGAAGCAATTACGTTTAAGTGCCTTGCTCAAGGGCATAAGTGTCATGACTGGGATTCCAACCCACACTCAGTTGATGACAACACCAGAGCTTGGATCCGGTGAATTAGACCACTTGGCCACGACACGCCACAAAAGCTAGCTGTTGTCTATAGGATTATGTTAGTCTTGATTTATATTGTTTAATTAATTAGGCCTTAATTAATTTTTTTTATAAGTGACCAATAATGAAGATCATACATTGTGTTTCTATTTTCCTGTTTGTGTTTTATTCTCTCTCATTCTCATACAGTATTTTATCAAAACAACAATAACTAATGGTCAAATTAAATGTTTGTAATCTCTACTGCCCTGTTCACCACACACAAAAGCCGTAAACTTTATACCTCTCCAGTAAGCACTGACAAGCATTAGTGTAGCCCTACAGTTTATGAAGCAGAGACAGTTTGATGGGGGGGGGGGGGGTGTGGCAACTGCAATGCCTGGCCATTTTCAGGTGAGAAACATTTTGACCTTTCAACTTAGTATACCCGACAGACCAAAACAATATATATTAATATGAGCCTGTGCAAAATATATGCATCAGGTAATCATCATAACTTTGTATTTCAAAACTTTTTTCTATCACTCATTGGATAGTTTTTGCCAGGGACTTAAAAATCCTCAAAAAATTGCAGATTCAGAATAAAATGAGCTTTGCATAAATATATCTTCTCATTTTATAAGCTGCACATGGGTACAAAATTTAAATAATTTAAAATACATCATCATTGAAAATTAATTAAAAATACGTGAAAATGTTACCCGTACCCCTTCATTTTTGTAAACGCTTGTAAAAAGTCCAAGCATTTGCTAAGAATGAAGAGACAGGAGCCAAACCAGCTATAGGCTTTGAACATTTAAAATAAAGCCTAAAGCAACTTCTAACGAGGCAAGCATTGAATTTGTTTTGCGAATTTCACATGTTTTTTGTCTTTTTAAGACCCTATGAAAAAAAATATGGTACAAACTGCATAACATTTAAGAAAACCCTTTATTTTCAAATTAAGTTACACGTCCATTTTTTAGCAAAGTTTTCGGTCCTCTGCTATTGTGCAATCATGGGACCAACATCTTCTGTGCATGAATCAATTTGAGCCTAGATTTGCAGCAGTGCAAGTTGACGCAACCATAGAACCAATAAGCTGTGTGCACAGAAAGTTTGATGACCTCAAAACATGTGCTACTCTACATGTACATGTATTTTCTAATACTGCTACAGATTTTGTGCATAAATGAATACTAATTATTTTCCAGCCTATTTAAACAAATTAACAACGCAGGCAGCTCTGGGAACCATCCTTCCCAGTATTACTTACAAAGTGTGGAGCTGAGAACAAAAGAGATCCACACTTGAAATAGTAATTAGCTGTTCCGACGTAGCGGTCGGACGGTACAGCTTTTTTTTTCGTCAAGATTTTTATTTGTTCTTCTTATTATTCTTTCCTTCCTTCAAAACCCCATAGGTTTAATACACGCATTTTGTTATGTCCAAAAATCATACTTGGTTTAGTATAAAAGAGTCAAATCTTATATCATATTTACAGCTTAGGTTACAAATTTATGGTTAAATGTATAATTAGCTTGACCCAATTAATTAATTTACTCAGTTATAATGACATGAATATTTAATTAGTCAATCTTTAGACCACTGTATCTTGAAAAGTATACGACCGATCGTCAAACTTTTTTTGATTATAAACTCCTTGGGCAATGGAGATTAGTCTTTGATAACCGTGACCCCATGTTGACCTTTACCTATGGGTCAACCGGAAGTGGGACCATATCTCAAAAGTTATACAGCCGATTTTAAAACTTTTTTTGATTATAAACTCCTTCAGCATGGGAGATTAGCCTTTGGTAACCGTGACCCCATGTTGACCTTTACTTCCAGGTCAACCGGAAGTAAGACCATATCTCAAGAACTACTCGACCGATTGTCAAACCTTTTTCAGTTAAAAGACTCCAAGGGCATGTGAGATTAGCCTTGGGTAACCGTGACCCCATGTTGACCTTTACTTCCTGGTCAACGAACTACACAACCGATTTTCAAATTTTTTTCAGTTAAAGACTCCTTTGGCAAGGGAGATTAGCCTTGGGTAACCGTGACCCAATGTTGACCTTTACTTCTAGGTCAACCGGAAGTGGGACCATATTTCAAGAACTACACAATCGATTTTCAAAATTTGTTCAGTTTTTGACTTCTTGGGCATGGGAGATTAGCCTTGGGTAACCGTGACCCCATGTTGACCTTTACCGATGGGTCAACGGGAAGTGGGACCATATCTCAAGAATTACATAGAAGATTTAAAAACTATTTCAGTTATAGACTCCTTGGGCATGGGAGATTAGCCTTGGGTAACTGTGACCCCATATTGACCTTTACTTCTAGGTCAACTGGATGTGGGACCATATTTCAAGAACTACTACACAACTGATTTTCAAACTTTTTTCAGTTACAGCCTCCTTGGGCATTAGAAATTCTCCTTGGGTAACCCGTGACCCCATGTTGACCTTTACTACTTTGTTTTCTTAGTTTTTGTGGGTGGCCAAGGTAGATGTATTAGTCAGCCTGTGCGTTTACTTAGTGCACAACTCTATGGCGTTTGCCAACCAGCAGGGTCTGTACGCATGCGTGAATGTAATTAGCATATTTCATTGGAAGGGTCTATTGTATCAAGTTTTAATCCCATGATTCAAATGATTGCATCAGGAATAAATACTTGTATTTCAAATTCCCAGCAGAGTTATATCTAGTTAGTGACTATGTTGATCAAATGAGCCTAGCAGAAACCATAACAAGTATAGGGGGACTCTGTGAGCAAATATTTTCATTTTTATTTCATTTTGTTTGGTTTTCTTCATCAAACAAAAAGTCCAAGGACTTAAACTATTTGGTTTACAATTGTAGATATTCTGCTGAAAATTGATTGACATTATAGAATCTAACATCATTTTCCTAAAAAACATCTCTTTTCCTCAACACAACACAAGTGTCAAATTTAAGTGTCAAAATGGCATATGTTCCAAGAGCATTTATGGTAGTGAACTTTTAGGCAAAATTTAGTATTTCTTTCTTTAAGGCACAAACATTTCTTGAGGTTATTTTGAATCCTCAAAAGTGTAGGCATTTTAGTTATTAAACTTAAATGTATTGCACTTTGTTTTTATTAGGAAAAAGAAAAAGATAGACCAAAAAGCAAGGGTGGGAAAACCAAGAGTCGCACAGCAACAAGTCCTCCACCCTTACGTGAGCCTAAAAAAGGGACAGAGAAGAAGATGCAACCTTTACCTATTCGAAGTCTCACACCACCACCAGAAACTGGTAGTCCAGTTCTCGATGCTAAATACAGGAACAAAATGTATATTCAGGTAATTGAAATAAATGTATGTCTTCCCATAGAGCAAGGACTTGCTCTATGATCTTCCAAAGGAAGTAATCAGGAATAATAGGCAAACAATTACTATTTCAAAACTCAATTGAACTTTTTCTTGATCCTAAAAGCCCTAAAAGACATGCTTTCAAAATGAACAGTGGCCATTATTTTGTGATAGCAATGATGCCTATTATCAAAGTGATCACACCATCAAAATGCTAAGGGGGTTCTGAGCAAAGTCTACCATAGCCCTGGCGGCCTTTCACTTTCGAAATACACTACAGTGACATCCTGGAGATCAGGTACCATTTCTGGGGCGGAAACATTTCATAAGCTTCATAAGTCAAATTTTACCTGCAAGAAGCCACTAATCTCACAAGATTCACATTACCTGGCGGCATACATTTTGCTGCGGTGGGTTTTGGACATCATGTATTCCTCATTCATCCGTCATTTTCGTGAAATAATGCAGCTCCTAATGTTAAAGAGAAGTCAATTGTGTTCGTTTGTTCACAGTGTCTGACGTGCGTACGCGTACATTCGCGTGTAAGATGCAGGATGCATGACGCGCATATTCTCACAGTGTTTGCCGTGCGTATGCGCTTATTTGCTTGTAAGACGCAGGGTGCATGACGCGCATATAGTGCGTTGCGTTTTCATTTTCTTACGCTTTGCCGCTGTCAAGATACTGTGACCAAAAAGTGCGATAAGAATTTGTTGCATTTTGCGGTATGCTTAATCTGCACCCATGCAAACATACGCAAACGCCGGCGTCTTGGTTTTTCTTTATTAAAAGTTTGCAGAATTGTTAAGCGTTGGGAGCTGCATAATTTCACGAAAATAATGGATTAATGAGGAATACATGATGTCCAAAACCCACCGCAGCGAAAGGTATGCCGCCATGGAATGTCAAATCTTGTGAAAATAGTGGCTTCTTACAGGTAAGATTTGAGTTATGAAGCTTTGAAAATTTTCCGCCCCAGAAATGGTACCTCATAGTTAGGACTCTGTATCTGTGTACAGCACAGAGGAAGAGTCCTATATAGGGCTAAGTTGAATGAGGATCCTTTGAAAACATGCAAATTCCAATTTAATTTTGTTGTTTTTATATGTTTAATTATTGCAGGTTTATGGCTTACTGTCTGAAACAATTGAGAAGATGACAACACTTTTTGAAGAATTCCACAGTTTGAAGACTGCTTCAGACAAAACTTCTATAATTTAGCGCTCCAAAAGGGTTCAAGGATAACGACTAAACGTGAAAACATTTCTAGATATAAAAAACAGTAAACTTGTTTGTTCTCAATTTAAGTGTGAAAACATGCACAGTTAATTGTTACTTTTTAGAAAGCACAAAGTATATGTTGGTGTAACTCTGTCATTTTACAGCAGTAACTGTAAATCACTGTATTTCCCCATACTCTAAAACATTTTTGGGGGAAAACACTTGCATGCAACACTGATCTTTATAAAGATGGCTGCTGTTAAATTAGGCTTTTAGTGAAAATTATTATGTTAAAACCATTAATTCCTTAGAAAGAAACTTGAATGTCAGAACATGCTTGTTCCAATTGGAAAAATCCATCAAATCAATCCACCAAGATTTTATTGGGGAAAAAATAGAGCTTGATGAAATGATCCCTTAGAAACATTTAGTGTACCCTGGTTGCTAACCGATTTGTTGGCAATGATCTTCTGATCCACAACAGTAATTTTGTTCAACAGAAACAAAACATCCGATATGCTTTGACTTTCATGGTAGCATTGTTGTTGTTTACAATACTGGTGAAGAAATGTATATACATCAATTTGTATGCATGTTTGTATATGTTGGTTTTTTTCCCAATGTGTGTATTAATGTGTGTGACACGTAACAAGTTTTTGACATGAGAAAAGAACAGAACCTTGGGTGCATTTTGCGGCTGTAACCAATAACTGTTTCAGTCACTAAGTAGTAATCACAAATGGCCAAGTCAACCGAAACACTTATCTGTTACGACTGCGAAAATGCACCCCAGAGCTCTGTAAGAACCTTTTTCACCTGAAGGTTAAGTTTTTCCCTTAACTGAACACCTTTTTTAACCTTAAACCTTTTTACAATTTTGTCTATCTGTATTTGCAGTTAAGAAATAACTCATTTGAGTTTTAAAATGTCCAAGTGATAACTAATGGGTAGTAGTTAGGATTCTGATTGATCTGTTATAATTGTTTCAACCCTAGTTTCAATCCTAGTTCCCTTGTGAAGTGAAATAATTTGAAAGTATGTTTAAAGTATGACATGTATATATACATCACTGTTTAAACACATTTGTGCCTTTCTAATCCATGTTTACTTGTAATTTGACATGGTCTGGACATTAGCAGAAAACAAAGACGGCAACATAAATACCAGTCTCAAAGCAAAAGAATTAGTTTTGCATTTCAAAGTTACAGCCTTTAACTTTAAGGGTAACAAAGTAAAATGAACAATATTACAATTAAGAAAAAACACATGATGTAAATGAAATGTAACACAAAGGACAACTTATGTGCCCTGTAAAGGAGCTAGAATTTCCAGCTTACTCAAGCCATAACTCATGTTTAATTTGAATGCAAAGAAGTTGAAATTCGTTGCACATAAAATAATGAAAACGCAAACTAGCAACAAAGTCATATTCGCTTCGGTGAGTCTTAATTTGAATGCATCAATTGTAAATAGGTAGTAGAAATTCAAGTTAAGAATGGTCATTTAGAATGCCTATAAATGAAATAAAATGACCGAAATGAATCTGAACGAGAAAAACAAAAACATGTGTGCACGAAAATGAAACTGAATGCATTAATAGCTAAAAAGAATTAAACCTTAGTATGAGAGGATTAGGGGAAAATGTGTGAATTTGAATGCATGTTACACTGTACACGTTTGGTAATTACTCTAAATATGTATTAGCATAAAAACTTTCTGGGTAACGAGCAACAGAGAGCTGTTGATAGTATAAAACATTGTGAGAAACGACTAACTCGGATTTGTACAAGGGTGTTTTTTCTTTCATCATTTTCTTGCAACTTCAATGACCAATTGAGCCCAAATTTTCTCAGGCTTGTTATTTTATGCATATGTTGGGATACACCAAGTGAGAATACTGGTCTTTGACATTTACCAAACGTGTTCAGTGCCTTTAATGAAATTAAATGCATTTTTGCTGAAATTGGCTGGGAAAACCTATATTAAATTGATGTAATTTTGTTTCTTTTCTTCTTTATTTGATATTTAAAATGTTATAAGCAGTTCAAGCTTTAGGAAACTATTACATAATGAAATGAAATACAGACATTGTTGGTACATATGAATGCTAGCAAGCATATCATTTTGGTGCATCAGCAAAAATGGACCAGAATTTAATATATTCTCTTCACATTTGGGCAGTTTCAATAGTTTTAAAGGAAACTTACCTCTGAAACAATTTATTTCTCTTTCCTAGAAGCCTCACCTAAATTATTAAACATGTCTCTCTCGTTCTTGATTATTAGACATGGAACAGGGGACAAAGGGCAATTGTTCTTTAGGTCAATCTGGCATGGTTTGTCCTAAACCAGTTAACACCACCACCAAACAATTTTTAACTTTGCATTTATCTCTAAACTTATTTCCCTTTTTAAAAAAAGAGGTATTCAAATCAAAAATGCCCCTACAAAAAAAATGTGTAAACTGTTAAGGGAAAAATTAACATACCTTGATTTGTTGACATGATAAAAAAATATATAAAAAAAGAATAAATACAAGTTTCTAAAATATGTAAAAGGGAAATCAGTTTCTTGTAGAGATTGCGTCAATCTCTTTGTCAGAGTGCATCAATCAGTCCTGATATATCTCTAAAGCAGTTTCCTTTATTTTATACTGATCAATAAAAAGGTCAAATATGAATGACGCACAATACATAAACAGGAAATGAACAAAGATTAAACAGAAAGCATAACAAGATTGTCTCTTTATTTAAAACTTGCGCTAAAAGGGGTACATTACATGTATAAGAAGATTAAGTAAACAAACAGTCCTAAATTACATACATTTGTCCCAAAATTGTGTATTACTTTTAATATTTACCACTGCCAGAATACAAAGTGTAAAATCAAATAAAAAGTTATGACATTTCAATTATTCAGAGGAGCTGTCTATCCAGTGATAAATAGTCCTTTATTGATGGAAACATCTGAATATATCTGGCAAAAATATATGGTTTTATAAAAGAAATGTTGAGAAATTGTATCCTCTGAAATGTGTCTGTAAAAAATTGAACATTCCAACTTGTAAGGCAAATAGTTAAGTAAAAGTTGAAATGATTGTCAATGTTTTACAAGAAAAATCAAAAGTCAATGATGGGCACTTCAAATAACAAGTCTTTATACAATTGCACTTCTAATACTTATTTCCTACTTACTTACATACATCTTAAAAGTTACTTTCAAAAAGTCAAAGAGTTTTAATTTATCCACTATGCTGTAAATAAAAATTGAAATACCAAACATAAACTACTTGAGATCAAAATGACATCAGTAGTTTCCCAAACAGTTATGGGAAACTACTGGACACGCTATTTATGGTGATTCTGACCTCTTTTGTTACTATCATTTTCGGCCAAGACCAAGCACTGCAAGTCACAGCCTCTGTGAAAATTTCCAACCCACCCAACACACACCCAAGCAGACTTGAGCTTTTTTTTCCATGTCACCATTTTGTTTTATACACAAAAGCAAAATGAGGCCAAACAAAAATAGTTGAGGACTTCTGTTTGTTCTCCCATTGTTTGGACTTGATTTCTTGTAAGTAATGTCCCAGTTGGTTTTCTTAAAAAAATTACCAGAGGATGTCTTTGGTACATGTATGTCATATCACGTGGACCCACCTACAAACGGACCTATGTTTTTGTTAAATAGGCTCTGTGGCGTTCAAATACCGGATAACTCTTTTAGTTTTTTCATTGTTTGGTCCCTTTTATTGTTCTCTGTTTCTGTGGGTAGACAAGCGTACAAACATGATTAAAGGCGGAAAGAAATTAACCTGTATGACCCTGTATTGTAAGAAGTCAGTAATCAATAATCAATCAGAGGCAATTACTTGTAGAACAAGAATACAACACCAAAATTTGTCTCCCTGTTTTATTTATCATTCTATCACTAACATGGCCAATGGCAATTGTGCTGGGAGAATTTGTACGATGAAACTAAAATATGTCTCTGTTTTCATTTTTAATTTTCAACCAAACAAATATTAGCAATTTTTTTATAATGTACAGTGAGTACATGTAACTGAAAAAATCTGCTGGTAGTCTTTCTGTATGCAAATCTTCCTGCTAACCTGTGAAATACCGTAAGTACCAATTATTTGCTTTTATTATGCAGAGCCATGAGATTGGGCCATGTTGTTAAAAAATAAAAATTAACCAAAACAAAGAAGAACACTATCCCTAATAATGTGTTGACTGTAATTGCAGCTTTGGTAATTACAGCACATTCGTTTAAGCCAGGAGTTATGAAACATATTTCATGTACATAACACATTTATATATTTTAGTACTTTCATTGCTCAATTAATGTGCTTCATTAGCTTTTCACTTTTGGGAAAATAAATACTACAGTGACATCCTGAATACACGAGGCCTCACTAACAGGGCAGTAACATTTCATAACACTGTTAGCTGCTGTAAGATGCTACAAATTTCACCATATAAACATGCTACATGGCAATCCAAATACACATCAACAATCACATGCTTGAATGACTATAACAGTGTTCAAATTTTGCTGAAATTGTTAATGGATGGCCAAACCCTGGTCTTTTGTAAAAATGTATACAGCCATAGAATACTATCGATGTGAAATGGGCAGCTTATCAGTCACTGGTAAGTTTTCAATTAAGAAGTCCCCTTTGTTCCTGTCCAGTGTGCAGCACAAAAGAAGAGTCCAACTGGGACTAGTGAATGCATCAACACACTTGTGCTTTCATCCAGCTCTAAATCCCTTATTAATGGTGAAACAAGGAAATTAGAATAACTAAACAGTCCTATGCTAGATTTTACCAATAAAATGAGTGAAGATTAGAGTTGTTATATTGGCAATTCTTGTTATGAATAATTATGCTTGAAATTTATCATACAGCAGGACATTCGTGCTAGTGTAGTTGAAAACAAGATCACACTTTCCAATTTAAAGAGTAATACAATAAAGCAAACCGAATATATTATCTATTGATCCTTCACCAAAAGAATCCTCAAATTCCTCTTGACAATTACATAATTTTGTTATTAGTCCATGAGAAAACATATTGGCCACAAGTACATGTAGCTTGCATCATTATACATGTATAAGCAGCCACATTCCTCATAAAGGGTCTTACAAAAAACACTACATGCAATTAAAGTCCTAACCAGACCATGACTGGACAAATCGCAATTATTACAGCAAAAAACATGATTTCTCGAGAGATATCAAAGTTGATGTTACTGAATGTTGCTAAATGTGTACACTTGAATAACATTACATTTAATGAAACAAAATTAAAAGAAATTTGAAAACATGGAAATGGGTAAGTTTTATTTAAATTTATAGGTTACTGGAGAAGTAAGCACTTATAATACAGTGCAACTACACTTGAAATACTACCTTAATAGAGAAATGCGTACAAACTGTATCTAAGTAAAGACACAAGTTAGTATACCTTCATTATGAGATATTTACATAATGAAAAATCAATGAAAGCTACTGCTACTGTTGAATATAGCGAGATATAAATCATAATGCACAGATTTCAAGTAACTTGCACGTTTGCAACAAGTCATAAACACCAAATGCTTTTGTTAATTTGACCACCCTAAAAGCTGGAATCACTGCAAGAGGGTTTATCAACAAGGGTAATTCAATACAATGTGTTTTCATCTCACTAGTGTTTGTTCTAAATCAGCCCAACACTTTTCAATTTTATTCACATTAACTTTCAGTTTCGTTATAAAAACAGTGATAAAATGAAAAATGTGTTTATAATAATGATTGTACATATTTTTGAAGTGCACTGCAACCTACACTAAATAAACAACACTTACTACCACTAACAACTTGATATTCCATCCAATCTGCTGACTCTTGGAGTTCCCAGGACTGTACCCGTTGGCTCACTTGCTGCTATTGAAACGTCCTTTTCGCACTGTGGTATAAAGAATAAAAGACAAAATACAGGATTAGTAATGATATAACAAAATGATCAGAATTAGTTTGTCAATACTGGTCTGAACAAGAGCTCAGAGCTTTAAAATACTCTCCATCAAGCAGTAGAGACCAACTTTCTCCAACGAATGATGAATCTGCAACAACATTATAAAGCTTGGGGTACCACTGTAATTTTTTTTAATAATTTGTTATGGCCAGATGCTGAGGGTGCATGTGCTGGAAACCTCTCCCCTTTTTAGCGCTTCTTTTTAATACTCTTTGTTGTATTTTTAAGTACAGTGTAGTGTGTTTTAGGTTTGTTTATATATGTAAAGCGCCTTGAGCGTCTTTTTATGCTTTTATTATTATTATTATTATTATTATTATTATTATTATTATTATTATTATCAGCATTTAATTTTCTTGTCAATTGACGACAGCGTGCATTAAAGTATGGAAAAACTAAATTCTGGAAGTGTTACAGAGACAAAGTCAAACAGGAGAATTAAAAAACCAAACAAACGTACTACACAAGCACATTAAAATCACTGAAAAAGATCCAACCTATGTGCATGGTGTCATGAAATTTAAGGGGTCACTTGCAGAAACAAGTTTCAGCGTAACCTCACTGTAGACAGCATTGACCAAAACGACCTCAACTCAGTTGCAAATGCTAATTATAATAATAATAATAATATAATAATTTATTTTTAATATAGCGTCTTACATAAAAAATCTCAAAACGCTGTACAGTATTTTGCAAATTATAAACAATAAGCTAAAAAGAGTAAGCAAAGTACAGCAAAAATTACAGTGTACAATAAGAATGACAATCACCATTACGAGACAATCAACAAGTTGATTGGTAAACGGCACGAAGTGTATACATGTTCACAATAATGCTAATGCATCAATTGCCAAAGATCTTCAATTGGTAGATACAGCATCCCTTCCAGCTTACCAATTTCAACAGTTCAACAATGGCAAGTCTTACAACTGGGCAGAGTTAAAGCCAGAAAATCAGGGTCCTGACAACAACCAAAGCCAGAAAACATTGCTTGATTGATATTCTTCATTCCCTCCACTCACATGCAGATATCCAGGAACAGTGTCATCTTTGTTACTTAATGATTTCTCCAAAGCTTTTGACCACATTGACCACTAAATTTGTTTATGGATAAGTGAATTTTTGAGCAACTGCAAGCGTGTGTAAGACATGGCAAATCTTTGTCAAACTGGACTATACATCCATGACATCCCAAGCAAAAACACCACAAGGAACAAAGCAGGGTCCAGTTTTCAAAGACATTGTAATCAATGATGCATGAAAAAGCAGTGTTACAACCAAAATGTCTTGTTCCAAATATGTCAACAATCTAACTGTGATAGAAACATCAGATATTCATACTCAATTGCAGCTACCAACAGTTCTGAACAAACTCAACAAATGGTTGACCTCCCAAAATGTGTAGACATGAGCATCTGCTATACCAGAAACAAACATTGAATGGCGTCACCCTACAGCAGTGCAAAAAAATGAAATTGCTTGAAACTTTGTTTCAGTCAAAGATAACTCAAATGCTCCAGAAATTCAAAAACCATTTTAGGTCAACCACTGACCTTGCAGATCTACATGCCTTTAATGCCATCAATCATGGAGTATGCAACACCTGTTTGGTCTAATACAGCTCCATAGAGCGCATCCAGAAGAGAGCATGTTGCATAGTCTAAGGACCAAACTACTGCAGGTACTCAGATGCGTTACAAGATTAAGTAAAATAAATGTACAGATGCAACCAACTATGCATTGCATACTCCAAATTTGAGAAACTTATCCCCGAACAAATTCAACTGATTATCAAGAAACCCCAAACAACTGACAGATCTCATATGCAAAACATTAATAGTTTCATATTTTGTTCAAGTAATAAGCAAAAGTAAATAACAGTCTAAACAATTAATTCTCTCATTTCTATTTTAAGTTCCAATAGACATGTACTGTCTAATTTTTTGTCTAGGATGTTGTGACTTATTTCATTGTTTATCAAATTACTTTTTTCACTAGTGCTTTTTCACTGTCCTTTAAAGTTTTTAGTTTTAAATTCCATTTTCATGACTCAAAATTGAATTGTTTGAACCTTGAAACTCATCAGATAGTTGAACCTCAATATGAAGACAGCACAGTTTTCATGATGTCATGATGACATCATCAGGTGTCGAATTACAAGGTTTTTAAAGTAAAAAAAATTACCATTTATTTGAATTTTAAAGCTATAATGTTTATAACTGGGTATCTGATAGATCGAGACTGGGCAAAATTTGAAAAGTTAACGCTAAAATCGTATGACCTGTTCTTCTGGTTGTACCGGAAAGACAAAGTTTGCCTTTTATTATTTTTCTTTAAAAAAAACATTTTTTTGTGGTTATCTACAGCATAATTCAAGATTGAAATTAAGAAAAGCATTGAAACTCATCAGACAACTGAACCTTAAAATCAATACAACACACACTTGATGATTTCATGATGATGTCATCAGATATCAAATAACATCAAATTAAATATTAATTTTTGAAAGAAATAATAACTCATCAACCCCGCGTTGGAATTTTACGATCTATGCATCATCAGAAAGTTTGTTTAAAGATTAAAAAAAGATAGAAAGAATGTGCCCCATTTGACTTTGACTTTTGGTTCAAACCCGAAGTTGAAAATTTTATAAAGTTCATATATCTGAAAAACTACTCATCTTTTTGGCATAATTTTTGAATCAAGTTATAGATCTGTGACTCAAACTTGCTCAAATGACAAAGTTTAGACATTTACATCTGGACGTTATTTTAAAGCACACTTGTGTGTTGACCCTTATTGATAGTGTCATAACAATGTACACATGTATTGTACAATGTACTGTACACATACATTTAGTGTGGCTGGCTGTTACTCTCCATTGAACACTAAGGTTCAAAGTCCACGAAGCTTGATTTGGCAATCAGGCCATTTGTAAGCTTCAACACAAAACACAAAGATGTTAGTATTTGTTTTCTGCTAACAAAGACACACTTTCTATAACTCTATAAACTTTAAACTTCACATATAGATAGGTCTGCAATAGGAGACATCTTTATAGTTTAATATTTTGAAAAATCTTACTCCTGAACATACATTAAAAATGTGGTTTAACGTGTAGTTTAGTTTGTGTATGTATTTGTACTGTAAAGCTACACGTAGGAATTAATTTTGCATTGGTGTTACAGCATATATTACCACCCAGAGGATAATCCATCTAATATTTGAAAAATTCATAACTCCTGAAACACATTTAGTGACTGCTCCTTTAACTCATTCACAAATTGTAAATAAAACAGCTGACCAATCAACAAAAACCAGAAACCCCTAACTGGTACCCTGCAAGCTACAGGGATTGTAATAGTTTTTCACTGGTTTGTTGACATGTGTGCTGGGCAGTGTAGCCATCTTTATTCTGCTGTGCTTTCTATGCCATGTGAAGTTGAACCAAAGTTTATCATCATCGTTAAGTTTTAACTAGCTGTTATCTTCAACATTAACTGTTTCATCATTTCATCTTGAATTGTCATTGTTTCGTCAACTTAGTGATCGTCTGTTTTGTATGTCCTGAACAATTGGAGAGAAAATAAACTTTCCCAAATCCAGACGTGATCACGCCCAGTTTCCAGTGCCGGGAGAGTCTATTCTTGGGATTATATAATCCATAAAAATGTAGTCAGTCCTTGACATTAATAATTACTACACACACATTGGAATTTTACAATCCATACATAATCTGAAAGTTCTTAATAAACTACTCGCACGCGCTACACAATATGTGACCCTTATGACCTTGACTTCCGGTTCATAACTTCTAAACCATAAAATGAAATTGTACAATCTATACATCATTGGCATTATGTCACAACTTAAGAAACGATAAATAGAATGTTACCCCATTATTTGACCTTGACTTCCTGTTCAAATATAAAATTTTATATTTGAAAAAAAATTCCTAACTCTATCATAACGTCATCAGATAAGGCTTTAAAAACTTAACAAGTGTGACTTCATTTGACCTTCATGACTTCCAATTCAATCCGGAAGTTGAAGTTTAATATTTGAACAAGTCAAACCTCCTGCACCTCACAATGGATATAATTTACAATCTTTACATCATTCAAAAGACTGAAAAGGTAAAATATCATCACCAATTTATTCATTTACAATTTGATGGCATCCATACATTATCTTAGCAAGCGAATTAGACAGAAACAAAATAAATAAACTTAGTTCTGACCTGCAAGAATTGTTTTCAACAGGTCGGTTGACATTTTACATTTGTTTTAATCTTATTTTGAATTGGTAATAATAATTGAAAATCCATGCGATCCCACAAGGAAGCAATGACATGAATTTAATATTTCTTTAATATAAATTTTATAATCATGTGGCTTTAATTTAACATAACAGTTGTTATATTTATAAAGCCTCTCTCTTTGGAAATTCAACTGGCAAATTGTTTCTTTGACTGCCCTCATCATATTTGTTTTCCATGTTTTAATAAAAAGACAAACTCAACCAATATTTGGATGAATGACTAAGCCTGGAAGGCATTGTGAAAAGCTGTCACCTTGGAAATCCTAGGTTTTTGCCCAACATTGAGTTTCTTCTCTTATTAAAAGAGTCAGTAGTTGACATTTAGGAGGTTCAAACTGTCTTTATATAACAAATTTTACAAGCAATTTTTCAAATTAGCTTTGGTTGGATACCAGGGCTCAATTTCAGAAAGAGTTAATATTGAGCTTAAGATGGGTTGTCAGTACTGCCATGTTGATTTGTATTGTGAAATAATACTTCGCTTAGCAGTTACGATTGATTCGCACTTAAGACCAATTTTATGCTCAACTGAGCCCAAGGCTTTCACAAAGTACAGGGTTTATACACCCAATAAGGTTAATCGTAGCTTTGTGAAATCAGCCCCTCTCTACTTCAGTAACTTACCTGTCTCTATATTCCTCAAAATAGCATCATGAGCCTGTACCCGTGGTCCAGCATGCTCAAAGGCAAAACCAAACTTCAGGAGAGTTTTGTTTGCTTCAAGTATCTCTGCTAATTCACGCTCCAATTTTTGACCCATTTGGCAATTCTGTGTAATTCAGGAAACAAAATTAATAATAGCTAACTATAATGGCCCTGAAGGAACATCGCATATTGCAAATATGTGTGCAGAAATATGCGATTTTGTGAAATTAACTGCAAATATGTGCGCAGACATGTGCAACGTCATGAAATTATTCGCAAATATGTGCGCAGACATGTGCGGTGTTGTGAATTTATTCGCAAATATGTGTGCATACTAATGCGAATATATTTGCAATGTCGTGAATTTTATCGCATACTTTGTCGCATACCTTTGAATAAAATTTATAATGATCTGGGAGTTTTCGTAGTCATTGCAGTGGTAGTCATTGTTGTGAGGCAAGCGAGACGGGTGGTCTTTGGTATCTGGGTACACATTATTGTATAGTCATGCTTACAGGAGCGCGACTGTAGCGCCACGTACTCCCTAGGTCACTAACAAATTGTCCACAACTATGACATCATCCCAAAGGTATGCGACATGGTATACAATAAAATTCACAACATCGCAAATATATTCACACATGTCTGTGCACATATTTGCAAATAATTTCACGACATCGCATACGTCTGCGCACATATTTGCAATATGCGATGTCCCTTCAGGGCCACCATAGCTAACTGATAACAGACATGATAGTTGGTGCAATCAATCAGGGACAAAGTCATCCAGTATTTTTATCAGCCTGCCATTGACATTTGTGCCTGGACAGAGTCAATAGGCAAGTGACTCATCAGGAAATTGGGTAAAAGCTCTCAATCAAACATGGGGTGACTGAAATGGAACAGCACTCCACACATACAATGACATAAGCCAAAAATAGAACCAAGTACCCAAATCTCAGATCAACATTTCACGGATGTCAATCACTTTGAACCTTTGCCACTTGGTCACTTCATACCTTGGTCATTTCAGTTTGAATTAATATCGTTAAAAAAGAACATGTCCATCAATCCGGCAAGTTTTCCTGTGCATTCTGTAGGCTTGAATACCCCACATTGATGAGGAATTTTGTATTACATGTACTTAAATCTCAGACTTTACCCCCCCCCCCCTTCCCCAGCGTTTATGTTACATTCCCTTGCATATAGTTTCACGCTTCATACTTTTGATAACATTCTATTCAGTGCATTTGAACAAAGAGAAACCAATACTTTTTGGCAACCGAAGCATACATACTGTTTCATCAGAACCAAACAGTCCCATTTGAACAGATTATGCCTACTCCTAAAAACAAACATTTTGATGCATGTTTTAAACATAGCATAAGGGTGCAATTTACTGCAGTAATTTGTTTTCTCAAGTGAATCCAAGGATGATACTTTGTTGTAAAATAAAAGGTTTTATGAAATAATTTGCATATTGGTGGGGTAAAGTTATAAATATCAGCCAAAAAAACAAAATTTTCAGACCCTAAAATCGGCCCAAAATGCCCAGAACACAAAATGAGCTGTTACTATGGCAATGGGCTATATAATGATTATATAATCAATTTTTTTTTACCATGGACACATATGTTAAGTATTTATGTGAAATGACTCTTAAAGGCGTTCAGGGGCAGTGAACACCCAATAGTAAGTATACCCTTCAAAACGACCTAATGTATCGTACTACCGGTAGTTCCCAAAGCTAGCTGAGACGACCGGGGAAAAGGAGCCACTGACTACCCCAACCACTTAGCCACGACCGGGAGAAGGGAAGGATTAATGGCCGCTATACTCTGTAATATGCTGGACTAGTCCCCTGAACAGTCGGGAACTCCCAGGAAAACTAACAACTCAGGAGCAAGAAAAAGACTTGTGAGTCATCAGCACAGTTTTTTAATCAAAACTGGTTCTCTACAACACAAATCAACTGTACTAACAGTATACTTTATGTAATGTACATGTACATGTAGTAATAACATAATACGATTGTCTAGAAAATCATACGAATGTCTCAGGAATGAGAGGGTGTTGATACCGTCGCTAGAAAAAAAGAGGAAGTAACATGGCAGAGTCACAGCATAGTATGATGGGTTGTTATTTTTTCAGCAAAGTTGACTTTCGGTTATTAAAATATGCAATAGTAGTGCTATTTGGGTAAGTGAAAGAAGTAGACTTCTTTGTACATGACAATTCACTGATCAGTCTTTGAGTCAAGTTACAACTAGTCAGCAATGAGACTTTGGCGGCATGTCCCTCTCAAAATGGGGCACAAATCCACAATCTGTAGGAGGTACAAAGTGTCTCTTAAGAAGGTCTTTTAAGAAGGTACAAAGTGTCTTGCAAAAGGTACAAAGTGTCTGGCAAAAGGTACAAAGTGTTCAAGGTACGGAGTGGTCAAGGAATGAATTGACCTGACACCAATTTAACTAACACACGCGCCCGTACATGTTCAAATTTTATGTGTACTTCCACATACTGACTAGCCTACTAGTGCAGTTAGGCATGTCAAGGCAATTTAATAAATTATTAAATTAACAAATACATTAAAAACATATATAAAAATATTTAAAAATTAATTAAAAATAGGAAAATTTGAATAGAAAATAACATAACACATAAACATTAGGAAATAAAAAGTCTACATCAAGTAAGAAAGACTACACATTCCCATTGGGCTCTTACCTGATTGGCTATTCTGAGCTCAGTCAGAGTAGTATTATTCCTCATGGCTTGCATGATAGCATTTACACCAACCTGGGTGATGAAGTTGGATTCTACATTCAAGGATGTCAATGTCTTGTTCTTTTTCAATGCTTCTCCCAGCACCTGTTATACAGAACAAGAAATATGGGACAAATTACATGTGCACCAGTCGGCTTCCAGGTTGCATACTCCTTTGATGAGTTTTCAGCAGGTTAAAATGTTACCTTTGGCCCAACAAACAGTGGTAGTATGCTAATACAGTTACAGCAGGATAAGGCTTCAACAAAAACATAAATAGTAAGATCCACGAATATGGTTAGATGTACAGTACAGCGACTTGACAGCAGCATAAGTCAGATAAATTCCAATATGGCATCTTAGAAAAAAGAGCCATGAAGTGTCCATACTTTAGACTGTTTTATTTTAGGTATTCGGGCAACAGCCAAACACCAATTGTAATTTTTAGTGGTTTATTTTTTTAAGGTGTTCGGGCAAAAAACCCAACACCTATTGTTATTGTTTTTAGTATTACTTCTTCTCTTCAGAGTCGTTTGTCTGCAAGAAAATGCATGGACTATAATGTGAAGTTTCAGGAAAAGTTGTGATATCATTGAAGATCATGATGACATCATCAGGTGTCACAATATGATACATCAAAATTTAGCATTCAATAAATTATAACTTCTGAACTACAAAACTATTCTAACAATCTATATGTCATATAAAAAGTATTTAAAAGCTTAGCAAAAGTCACACAGAGGTAACCCTGATTTGTTCTTGAAGTAAAAAAAATAGCCCCTAACTTTGTGTTGACCTCTGGAGCCAAAGTGGTATGGAATTTAAAGATGGTTACAGAGGATGATTTGTTTTATTTTATGTAAGCATATTGAAACTAAGATTGATGAGGTCATAACAACATCACTGCAGAAAACAAAAATTGTCAAAACAAATAAATAAATTGCTTTCGCAAAAATGTACATCTGATTTTTGTAAAAATTTATATTAAAAGTAATCTGTGAGCGTCACGTGAGGCACTTAGTTATGCTTGTTGAATGTCCAAGATGGGAGGGAAAAAATACATCCACTGCACAAATGTATGCACATACAAAGCTGTCCACAGTCCATGTCTAAGCTAGGCTCCTGCCTTGAACCATGGGCTGTCTGGTGCACCTGCCACTTTTCGGTTGGACACCCAATCTGCAATCGTCCGCTTATCAATATGAAAAGTAGACATTCAATTTGCAAACAAATTTTATGTGAATGACTTTGTTGAAATGTGAATTAGACATAAATGATGCAAATGTCTAAATTGAAATGATACATGTAGTACCATAATATCCTGCGTATAAGATGCGTCTTATCTGACTTTCAAAGGTAAACAAAAATCACTGTGTCTTATCTGATTTTGATTGGTTTCATTATGATGATTACTATGTAAAATCTTACATTTATACTGCAAAATAGTTCTTTTATTTCGCCCAGGGTAACTCTACATGTCACATTTTTCTTAAAATAAAACCTACTCCGTTCACATTTTTGACGAAAGTTACTGAAGAACGAAGCCACTGGCCATGCTGCTGCCCACAATACTAATAATATTGGAAATAACAATACCGTCGCAAATGAGAGATGATCAATGCTGCACACAGGACACTGCTTTAGCGCATGACAGGTACTAGTCTTTATTAGACAAGTCATTTTTGGATGTTATCATGCAATGCTCTTAGATTTTGCCAACAGAGGGCGTACGTTCTTATTGAAAGCGCCCTCTAGCGTTCATTGGTTCTTGCATATGATGCAGCATTCAAAAAAGCGAGATAGCAAAGACTAGCAGACCATTCATTGGGAAACATTGGGGAAACTGTGTGTCTGCGTGGGCTCATTGTGTAAAAACAAAATCTGTAAAGCTACGTTTTTAGAAAAAATCTTTAAATTAAAAATGAAAAAAATAATAATGAAAAAATAAAAGTGATGTTTTACTTGTCTCCACGATTAAAAAATTACAATCCCTTTGCGCTATAGTAAGTGCGCTGTATGAGTTGATTTACCAGCAATATCGGACTTGGCGAGCGTGAATAATGTGAAAGATTAGTTGCGCCTTTTGCGGCGGTTCGCCTTATCTGTTAACCATTAAATCTTATTTTGGTGAGAGTACTGCGCTTTATATGACGAGCGCCTTATACACAGGAAATTACGGTAGACATTTGCTTTACATAGGGATTTAAAACCCCCCAAATTATAAGACCTTTGTCATGTTGTCCAAATTTGGCATACAAGATTGAACAGGCTTCTACCATTATTATTGTAATTGGCACAATGGGAACCAAGTCCGAGCATTCTCAGATTCCAGCATAAAGGCAGATTATTTACCCTGGCTTAAGGCCGAAGCTCTGCACATCATTGTTTTCTATTTTCTCACATGACAACAAAACAAGTCAGAGGTCATTGTGGTAACAGTATTTTCATTTTCAAAGGAAAACAAATCCCCAGAAATTGTAAAAAGTTCAAAAAAATAATACCGCGAGTGGGCACAGAAAATGAACAGCAACTGAAAGTTGTTAACCTTTTCTGACAAACATTGAAACCTAGCTCTACAATTGATAAAGTCAATACAAACTTACCTTTGCCACTTGATCATTAAGACGTGTGTTTGCCATCAATAGTTCCCTTAGCTGTGTGTTCACTTCTAGAGCTCCACATATGTTCTTCAGTTGCTCAAGGGACATATTCTATTGGAAAAAAACATTGAAGAACTTGTTTTCATAAAAATTTCCCCCAAAATGTGTGCATAATCCAAGAGAAATTATGTTCAACCCATTCAAACTGTATTCCTTGGTAACTTTTTGGGGGGCATTTAAATGAATAATGAGAGCAGCTTAAAAACATAATGTTATGCACCACCCAAATAGATGCTTGTTATTAAATTGGAGGATTCGATATCACGTTGCACTCATTAGTCACACCATTTCATGCCTAAGTTATTAAGTGTGCATTTTGGTACTATTCAGCATGCATTTTAATTTTTTGCACTATTGCACACTACAACACCTTGTGCCTGCACAAAAGGCTGGTTTATGGCGAGATGGTCGCGCAGCCGAAAAATTAATGCAAGATCTTTTTGTATTTTTTATTTACATCTTTTGCCAAGGCATCAGTGTTTTTTCACTGACATTGCTGGCACCCTTCAGTGTTCAATGATCATCGCACGACTGTCGCTGAAGGCAGCTGACATCAAACGCCTAGACAGCTTTAGCCAAACCATCTCGTGTCACCTGCTCAACACCAAGTGGCAAGACCATGTGACAAATGAAAGGCTGATGGAGGTGATCGGCAACCAATGGTACTTTAGCAGCAGTGCTGTGATTAAAAGACAAGCAGCTTGGTTTGGTCACGTGGTTCGTCAAGGTGGCTTGGCAGCAGCCGTTGTGGACAGGATGCTAGCGTTCAGTAGGCCGACCAAAGATGTGCTTGGTAGACAACATCCAGGAATGGTCAGGTTGTGATACCACTGAACTCAAAGCAGCAGCACTAGAAAGACTGGCTGTGGTGAGAGGGGTCCAAGAGATTCCAGCGGAGTGAACATAAAAAAAGTGAAGATGCCTAAATAACTACATGAACAGGGCGCTAGAGTGTGTAACATGGCTGATGGTCACACTGGACACAAGCTCTGGAGTTTCTCATCAGGAGAGAGTGGGTTCAAACTGTGTAAAAAAAAACAAGGCTCTATGATTCTTAACTTGATCAAGTCCCAGTCCCATGTATGAAGGATGCTCAGGAGTGAAACTCTCTGCACAGCTAGCGAAGAGCCAATTTGGGTTTACCTCGCAAACTATCCTCAAAAGGGTGCAGTTGAGGCCATAGTTAAGTAATGGTGAACTTTATCTGCCATCTCGCATCTTGCATTATTGAATCTCCCCTAAGGTTTTCGATCTCGCATCTCGTGTTTTTAAATCTTTCGTTAGGTTTTTAATCTCGGGTTAGGTTTTCAATCATGTTTTCAATTTGGCCTAAAGTGTTTTAATCGCGCGTTGGGTTTTCAATCTCTGGTTAGGTTTAAATCTTGTCTTACATTTTTCAATCTTGTATCTTGCATTAACGAATCTTGCGTTAGGTTTTTAACAATGGCAATAGAGATTGAAGGCTGCCTATACATGTAGTTGAAAAAAATCTACACTAGTAAAGCTGTTCTTACATTAGCTTTAAAACCCTGACAATCTGACTCAATGACAAGTAGTGCAGTCTTTTGTTTTCGGCACATGAAGTGTGGTCATGGTGGTAGCCCAGCGCATTGAAAACCTAACAAAAGATTTCTTAAGGCCAAACAAAACAAAGGTTCTGTTTCCGGTTTCCCGACCGACCCTAACTTTATGCCGCGACCCTAAACTGTTTATTCGGCTTGAAAAACAAAAACAAAAATGAAACAAAAACAAAAAAAGTATGAAAAAATGTAAAAAATAAGGTACCATGAACCAAATGTCAGACTTTGACCATTGACCGAACTAATATGTTTTTAACAAAATTGAACTAAAAAACCAGTGTTAGTGTTAGTTTTGAATCGGGCAAGTAGGGTATATACACAATCGCCAAACCTATTAGAATTTTTTTTTAAAAGGGCAAACAAACAAAAATTCTGACCTACCGACCCTATTTCAAAATGGCATGTAATCGGAAACATAACTTCTTTTTTTTTGGCCTAACACTAGTTATTATTATTACTATTTTATTTACCATAACAATACAAAACAAAATACAAGACAATATACCACGAGATGGGCAAGGGACAACAAAAGCAAATACATACTATGATCCGTAGATCTGTTGCCCCACATCTGGGGTACACAATGAAATAAATATAGATTTAAACATAGTACACGCAATAATAAAAGCAGACAATTATGTGCACAGCCACGATCATGGGTACACATTTTTTTTGTCCATTTTATGAAAAACAGTTTGAAAACCATTGATAGCAGCTATCTCAATGTTATTTATATATCAATTAGCAATGGCTGTGTCAATGATGAATAAAAATGGCTTGAGTTTGTCAAATACAAGACCTGCAAAGAGTTACTCAATATTTAAATGTTCATTTGGTGTCTTTGTAACAAAAAGTGTACCCATGATTGTGGCTGTGCACTTATACAAAACCAATAATAAATATTAAATAAAAAGTTTATAAAATGAAAATAAATAAGTAAAATAAAAGTAAAAGTAAAGATAAACAAATAAAGAAGTATGCATATAAATAAATAAATAAATAAACTTTTAATAAATAAAAACGATTTAAATAAAAACAATTTAAAATATTGCACAAGTGAATGGGCTATAGCAGGCTATTAAAAGGGTGGGGGGAAAAATAAATAAAACTAGAGATAGTGATTGTAACTAACAATCACAGAGCTGTTCCGGTAATTTTTTTTAAATTCTAACTTTCTAAGCTACAAGAAATCACAAACATTACGACCTTATGAAATGTGGTTCAGGTTTTGTGCTCATATCAAGTTTTGTGCTCTTTTGTTGACCAGAAGTTTTAAACCGGAAATAAAAGTCAACATTGGGTCATGGTAAACCTTCTGTAACGTTTAATGCTCAAAGTGTTTATAAATGAAAAGAAATCAAAAATCGGGTGTGCAGTTCTTGAAATATGGTCCCACTTCCGGTTGACTAAGAAGTAAAGGTCAACATGGGGTCACGGTAATTCAAGGCTAATCTTCAATGCCAAAGGAGTCTATAACTGAAAAAAGTTAGAAAATCGGTAGTGTAGTTTTATAGATATGGACCCACTTCCGGTTGACCCGGAAGTAAAGGTCAACATGGGGTCCAGATACCCATTGTTAATTTCAATTGCCAAAGGAGTCTATGACAAATTGGTTGTGTAGTTCTAAAGATATGGTCCCACTTCCGGTTGACCCGGAAGTAAAGGTCATCAAGGGGTCACGGTTACCCATTGTTAATCTCAATTGTCAAGGGAGTCTATAACTGAAAAAAGTTCGGAAAATAGGTTGCGTAGTTCTTTAGATATGGTCCCACTTCCGGTTGACCTGGAAGCAAAGGTCAACAATAGGTCACGGTCACCC
>JAUELU010000042.1:4182314-4203745 GCA_032357145.1 Evasterias troschelii | reverse complement strand
GTTTGTTGTCTTGTCATTTAGCCTTCGAGAAAGACTCTGCTAGGGTCGAAACGTCAGGCCACTAACTTATTTTTGCACTGTTTAATTTAATGACTGTTTGGACAACATTAATTTTGAAAGATAAAAAAACCATCTACCTTGGGGTTACCAGATCCGGCATCTGCAATTTTCATCAGGATTTTAGACACATCTTCTATCTCTACATCTTCATCTCCGGAGGCGCTGTTGTCTTGTGTCTGATGGGTGATGAACATAGCAACTTCCTCAGCATTACCTTCAGTCACCTCAACCTGTGTATGTAAAATAAATAAATAAATCATTCTGGGTTGAACAAAATAAAATCGACTACTGCGGGACCTGAACCTGCGACCTACAGATTAATGTACCAGTGCTCTACCAAGGCTTATCTAGCCCCAATGTTGGCATCTCCCTATTTTGCCAATATCTTTTGTTAAGGGGTGCCAGTCAGAAGCTATTCATCCTGTACCTGCTGTGTAGCTGGGGATCACACCCAATAATCTGATAAAATCTGGAAAGTGGCCCCAAAAATAATAAACCACACTGGAAACTGACTAAGTAAATTTTATATAATGTTCGGTTGAGCAAAGAAAATTTGACTAGAGGGGGGATTTGAACCAACAACCTCCAGATCAGTTTACCGGAGACGACCAAGCTCACATAAGGCTGCTCAAGGAAGCACAAAAAGTAGCTAAGCACTTGCAATCAGTAGAGGCAAGTATTTTCCTGCGAATGCGAAGCGAATTATTTGCGTCACAGCTCCGTTTTCGCTGCGAATGTTCCGCAGGAGTTGAGCACAAGTCAGCCCTTCTGAATTATTCCTTGTGAATTTGTGACGTCAACATTCGTATCATATTTGCATTCGCAGGAACATTTGGTGCTTGATATGGGGGCATGGTGTACCCCCCCCCCCCCCTCATTGTGTCTTCATTGTGGGCTTGGAATCTCAGGAATTCTTTAAAGGATTTTAAGGGGGGTGGGGGCTTCTTCTGTACAAGAGGAGTGTGTTAAAGTATGGGAGCAATGGGGGGGGGGGATACCCTCTACCCCATATCGGGCATGGTATACGCAGGAAGTATGAACTGGGCTTAAGTCTGCTTCCCAAATTAATCTTATTTAAAAGCAGCAAACCAAAGTTGGGGGTGAGGGCGTAGAGTTGGGGCAAAGGTTTGCAGACAAATAAAAGGTAAACTTACCTGATCAGCCACAACTCCAACGGTGGGTTTGAAGGCTTCACCACAGCCAAGAAGCTTATAGTCTGGCTCCCACTCAAAGTAAGTTGGTGGGTCAACCACCAGACATTCCCGTAAGGCTATTGGCTCACCAGCTGTTAAGGGAAATTATTCAAAATGAACCCTTTCGTTTAAATCAATGTTTTTATTTATTTCATGTTTATCCTGGGTAATCCATTCAGTGAGAAAAAAACTCACTTATCTCCCATGGATCCCAGCTTACATAAAAACTACAAAATGCACTGAATATATACAATAACAAAAGGTTACAGGAAAAAACATTGAACAACTGTTAAAAAACACTGGAACCTAGCAAAAAGGATGAAAAACAGTAAAAAAGCAAACATGCACAATCGCTTACAGATAGGAAAACCAGAATGGAGTGATAATTTGATTAATTGAGCTCTTTAAGTTGACTTAAATCTTGATTAAGATCTGTTGGTTGCAGAGATTAAACATTTTGTGGCAAGTTGTTCCAAGCCTGGGCAAACGCTCTTCTTCCACGTTCTGTTCCAGGGGGCGGAAGGACCACATTACCAAATGCACTGTTCCTAGTTCGGTGACAGTGTAGTTCACTGACTGGAACAAAAACATTCCAAAGATAGCTTGGAACATTGCCATTTAAACACTTGAAAACCATGGTATCTATAAGGATGAATCTTCTTTCTTCTAGAGTTTTCCAACCTAGGTCACTACGTACTTACAGCTGAACCTGATGTTCTAGATGGGACCTTAAGAAAATGTTTCTAGGAAGTAACCTTTAATAAACCGTACATAAGTGGACCAATTTTGGTGTTCAAAATTTATCAAATAAATAAAGATAAATATGTTTCGGTTTTATTGTTGTTTTTTGAGGGGTAGGGGGATCGGGAAGTTCCGGAGTAATTTTTTTGAAGAGAGTAAATTTGTCTTTGTTCAACTCAAAGATATTAAAATAACTTAACCATTATAACCTTCAAATATTTAAAGAAAGGGTGTAATATACCTTGGTAAAAAAAAGGCTTCATATCTGAAGCCTTTCTAAGATTAAAATTTGATTTTGAAAAATTAACACTTTTTCTAAAAGTACATTACTTCAAAGAGGGTAATTTCTAACAATGTGCTCATAATCTTTGAAGTAAATTCCTAAGGTATACCCTCCTGTTGTTTCCCAAAATTCACACATGGAGATGCACTGTTTTTCTTTTAAGAAATAACTCTTGGGCAGATTTTCCCCTTATTGTTGTCGTTCAAATTTAATCTATACCATGGTATCAATCCCCACCCCACAGTAGTGTGGGTGGGTCTATGATCGAATACTTACCTGTAGAGCGAATACTACATTTGCAATGTTCCCTATGCTGGCAGGCAATCGCTAAGAGTTTTACACACAATGGCGCCCTCAAGTGTCCTGTCCTCTCTCGAGCAATACGAGCACCCAAGAACTGAAGAATCGAGTATAGTGGGGAAGGAGGGAGGGTTTCTTAAGGTAAGTATTCGATCGTAGACCCACCCACACTACTGTGGGGTGGGGGTCTACTTCACTCTACTTACCTGCAGAGCAAATACTATTTGCATAGACTCACACCGAGAAGGCAGTGGGTATACACAAACTACTTCATGTCTACAGGGGCGTAGGACACGGGGCATGCCTACTGAAAACCCAAAAGGCCTATGGTTTACCCCGTAGTCACGCAGGAACCGGGGAGGCTAAAATAGCGAGCTTCGCAACGGAAGAACGTGCTTTATTAACAGGTCAGCCCAGACACGTGGTATTGCAATATGGGAGAACAATGAGCATGGCCCAGGAGGCCCCAAAAATCAGAAGGGTATCGCCATTATTGGAGAAAACATAATAGGTACACCTCATTAGATTTCAAATGCACATAAAAATATATATGAGAGAGAAACAAGAAAAGTGGACTCACCAGTTAGCGTTTCTGTGAAGCTTGACTGGCTGTCCGCAGCAACTCCCTTCCAGCCCTGCCATCTGCCTGGAGGACGTCCTTCAGGTAGAGTTCGGAGAAGGTATTAGGGCACCTCCAGCAGGCCCCCTTGGTGATGTCAGCTAAGGATACACCTTTAAATAATGCCCAAGAGGCAATCACCCCCCTAACGTCATGTGCCGGAATGGAGCCCTCGGTTGCCGGCGCCACCGGGAAGTAGCGACAGCCAGGAGGAACGCCACCTTGATAGAGAGCTGAAACAGCGTTGAGCAGTCCATCTGCTCGTACTTTGTCAAAGTTAATAGTACGCTAAAGAGGTCCCAGGACGGGACCAGTTTGCGTACATCCCTTGATCAGCTGGCTGATAGCCCGGTTATCCTGGGTGGATTGCAGTGACGGCTGACCGGTAATTCCTTACCATTCCCATCGCGAGGTTGCTGTCAAGGAGGTATACCTCACCTGCCTCTATAGAAGTAATAGGAGGATGTAGGGATTTTATTCTACACCATTTAAAGAAATGGCGTAGTCGGTTGTTGTTAAAACCTTTCTGGTTGAGGCTCGGTGCGACTGGACTACGATTGTTGCAGCCTGTTGCGAAAGGCCTGCTGAGAAGAGGGATCGTGTGACAGTACCCAGCACGTCAGGTGAAGATCTCCCAGAGCCGAGTGAATCATCCCCGGGCTTAGTTGATAGAGGAGATCCGCTCTCCCCCAGAAGATTGACGAGCCGGGGAAACCACAGCTGACAGTCCTCCTGCCCCCTGGTGGTTGATGTAAGCCATCACTGCGGGGTTGTCGCATCTCACTGGGACTGCACGCTCCTTGACATCTGTCTGGAAATGCTGCCCGATCTTGGTCAGCAATCGAGGGACGAGTGAGATGGGCGGGAATGCATAGGCCAGTAGGCCGTCCTACTGCACTGACAGCGCGTCGATCTTCCACGCCTTCCAGTAGATCGGCAGCCAGTTGTTTGCATGGGAGGCAAACAAGTCCATGTGGGGCCGATCGATCAGTTGCAAAAGCGACCGGGCCACTTGTGGGAGCAGCGACCATTCCGTCGGGGCGATCCGGCCTCTGGAGAGAGGGTCGGCTGTGACGTTCTCTACCCCCAGGATGTGGGCTGCCGACAGTGCTGTTCCGTGCTGTATGCACCAGTGGTTAAGACCCCACGCTAGTGCACACAGCCGGTCTGACCAAGTGCCCCCCTAGTGGTTGATGTAAGCCACCACTGTGGCGTTGTCGCATCTCACCAGGACCGCACGTCCCCTGACGTCCGTCTGGAAACATTTCCAGGACGTTGATGTGGGAAGATTGATGTTCGAGACCCCACACACCTGCGATTTGTTGCTGGTGGAGGGTTACACCCCAGCCGTG
Organism: Evasterias troschelii; assembly: GCA_032357145.1. NCBI lineage: Eukaryota > Metazoa > Echinodermata > Asteroidea > Forcipulatida > Asteriidae > Evasterias > Evasterias troschelii. Next base: position 4,199,197 of record JAUELU010000042.1, on the reverse strand, counting down.
AAGCGACGGTCATGACTGTTACCGACAAACGGAGTGGGCTGAAAAAACGACCCTGCAAAGTGTTTGTTCGACTAGCCACCAGCGAAGGTGGGGGACTAGCCAGGGCGTGGTAAGCACCAGATGGTGGATTGGATGCCGAATGGGCCTGTAGAAAGAGAGCAGGTGAAGTTGAATGGGTCTCATTCTCAACCTGCAGAAATCCACCAAATCCACCATTCTGGCCATGAGGCCAACCAGCCTGAGCCAGGCCAGAGCCGGAGCCACTACCGCCAGGAGAAAGAGGGACACGCACTGTTGAAGGTTCAACAGGCGATCCACCGATGGGCGGGCGAATCCCTTGCGCTGGTCAAGGGACGCACCAAGGAAGGTGGGAACCTGCGAGGGGATAGGGTGGGATTTCTCGGTGTTAATAATAAATCCGAGGTCGGTGGTCAAGCGCCAAGTAAGTTGGAGCGCCGCCTCCAGTTCCTCCCGAGAACGACCCATGACCAGCCAATCATCGAGGTACATAAAGATCATGATGCCTCTCCTCTGCAGTGCCGCCCTGATCGTCTTTGTGATCCCGCAGTGAGGTGGAAAGTCCGAACGGGAGCACAACCAATTAGTGCTTTGAAAACGTAGGAATTTGCGGGACACTGGCCTTATTGGTCCTTCAAGTCCAGACTTCAGACGTATAAATCTGTTTAGGGGTTTCAGGTTTAAGATTGGGTGCCACACGCAGGCCTCCTTCTTGGGGGTTTAAAAGAAGCCCGTGCGAGTCCCTGAATGGGGGACAGAAAGCACCGCTCGCTTCGAGAGGAGAGTGTTGCTCTCCCCCTGGAGAGAGCGACGCTTTGCTTTGTCGGGCGTTACGGGCATTGGCCAACTTAGCATGTCTGACAGAGGGGGCCTTGTAAACTCAAGCGCGTAACCGCGTCTGATCATTTCGAGAGCCCACCGGTCGGAGGTAACCTGAACCCAGGACACCAAAAAATTATGAAGGCAGCCTCCCAAGGGTCTGTCGGCGGGAGGTCGCCTGAGACAAGCAAGTCACTTGCTCCACGCCTCGGTATAGCAGGGAGCGGGCAGCCCGACTGGGCACGCTGCTGTCCGAGAAGGGGCTTTGAAAAACGTGGGCTGGCCAAGTTTTCAGCAGGGCCACGAAAACTGGCCCAGGTTGGTTTTTGGGGGCGGCGTCGGTAAAGGCAAATGACGGCTGTTTCCTGACCTTACCCGCAGCCTTGGATGCCAGGACTTGCAGCTTTTTTAGGTTGATCTTGTCGGTGGCCTTGAGGCGCTTAGCCTCAGCCTCTATCGATTCCTGGAATTCGCCCGCAAACAGATCTGACCCTGTGAGCGGGAGTTCATCTAGGCCGAGTCTGGCAGGACAGGGGTGGCGAAATACTTAACGAAAATCCCGGAAGGAAAACGATAGTATGGTTCTGTACGTTTGGAGTACAGAGCCCAAATCTTTGCCCCCATCACCCCGTCCATGCGGTCAACGCACACCCGGTCCAAGGGCATCACAGGAAAGGCCTTGGGCACTCCAGTTACCGGGCCCGACCCCCGCTTGAAAGATTGGCGCTCCTCAGGAGGGGGTTCAGTATCAAAGGGAAGATTTAAAACCCTCATCATGTCCCTCTGAACCAGCCGCAGCTCGGTCTTAGAGACAGATAATCTTAGGCGACTATTGGCCGACTTGTCCTCCTCCTCGGCCAAGATGACCAAGTCGGGAGACGAGCAGTGTCAGTTGGCCGGCAGTGCCGCGGCCCTGGCCGTGATGACTAGCGGGCGGGAGCTGCAAGCCTGGAGGGGACTCTGGAGCACGGCTAGCCGTGTGCGGTAGTCCCCGCTGATTCTGAGTCACCCAGCTATGACTGAGTGACTCAGGGGCCCCTCGGGGTTGGCCGAGTCGTAGGGGCCTTGGCCTGAATGGTCACGCAGGCCCGATAGGGAGGCTGCGAGGGAGTGAAAAGCCGCCAAAAAATCCTCTCTGGAGATCGGGTCGCCTCTGTGGCGTTTGCCACATTGCGCCCGTTTTCAGGACCCGCTTGAGCTTGACGGTGAGCGATGAGAATGGTGGGACTTCTCTTTTTTCTTAGAAGAACACCCCGGAATCTCCATGGATGGCTCGGAAGACACCTGCGTAACGGGGACGCCTTAACAGCGAATGAAACCCAATGTGGAGGGCGGGCCCTTGGAGTGTACCAATCCGAACTGGCCCAAAGAAGCATGTTCCCCTGGCCAATGGCCTAACCGGCCGACAGCAACCCAAGCTTGATAGCATGGGCGGATGCTGCACGGTCAAGGCAGCTGTACAAAAGCCCTTCCCTGGGCACTGTGGTATCCACAGTGGCGTAGGGAGGGTCCTGGTGCTTTGAGCCGTGGAGGGGTAAACCCTCCGGCTGCATATGCTCGAAGAGGGGCCTGGGGTGGCCACAATGAGCTCTGTACTGGAGCCACGTTTGGCCGACCGCCCTCTTTTGGTTATAGCCCAGTTACCAGGCAATTTCTTTGCCTTGCCGTTTCCCCTTCAGTTGGGTCGCCCCATGCACACTACCTGTGGACGGAGCAACTGTAAGGTCTCCAGCCCGGCTAATGGGTCCGTCAGTCCCGGCAGCCGTTTGTGTCTGAGGGGGCCGACTGGGGGATTGCTGCAGTGGCGATGTAGTGTCACCGGTGCAATCCCCCAAAAACTCAGGCTGTCCCGGAGGGATGTAAGTCCCTCCAGTTCTGATGGGCCCTGCTCTCCCCAATTTTTTACTCACTATCAAACTACATCACAACACAACACAACACAACAAACAACTCTCCAATATTATGTATAATAATATTTTATTAAAACTTTCTCAAGGCAGGAAATAACGCCTTCATTCAGATAAAATCCATTGAGCTTTTACAAAAACACGTCACCTCCGCCTGCGCTAAGAGAAAAAGAGGGACGCTAACGTAGTGCGCATGTCACAGGGCATCAGGGACAGGACACTTGAGGGCGCTATTGTGTGTAAAACTTTTAGCAATTGCCTGCCGGCATAGGGAACAATGCAAATGTACTATTTTCTCTACCGGTAAGTAGAGTGAAGTAGACACATTAGTTCGCTTTGTCAGTGTAAAAACGTATCTCCTGAACTCAAGACGTTGTATCTTGCTTAAAATAGCCCAGATGTACACACAAACAACTACGCGCTGAGATTCAACATTTTTGCCAGACCATTTTTCTGTGTAGTACGACGTTGTTGCAAAATCGAGATACGTTTTAGCACTGACACGATGTACTGATCGACTGATTAATAGATGACTCACCATTGATTGCATTAAGTGTACATCTCTCAAAGGACTCTGCAATTTGTCCTGCCATTGTGGGCTGCCATTTAATAGTACGGCTAAGAGTTGAATCGTGTTTAATGTTAACGACACATTGACCTGTAAATGAGCAGAAAGAATCAAGACTATTGTAGCATTGACCTATATTTGTACAGGGCTACGAACTCACTGAAGCTAACACTCTGTACAATTTGTCTGTGTTTTCTGGATTCTAAGGGAGAGCACTTGTTCTTCTTCAACAGCATGGTTACAAATCACAACAAGCTCAAGGATACGCTTCCTCGACAATTACAGGGTTGCCTGATTGTCCAGCAGGGGTCCCTAACGGAGGCTTTGATTCTGCTACAGTGCCTCAAGATATGAAGCTTTCATGACATGGATCACCCACAAGGAGTGGCACAAAGATGATGTTTGGGGCTATTTAACCCTTTCAGCACCAAGTTTTTTTGACATACATGTAAACAAGTGCTGTTCTTTGACCACTCAAGCGTGAAGCACACTTTCTCACACAACAGGAAGCTTGTGTTCAAAGTTTGATTCTACAAACTGTTTTTAAACCTTGAACTCTGTTGAAGATTTCATTTGAATTTCCTTTCATATTCACAAAATTATTTAATCAGCCAACAAATATCCAAGTTCTTGGTCTTTGTTTCCTCAGTGTTTTCTGTAAACCTGCACACGTTTTTGCTCACAACCTTTTGGCACTCCCTAGGTGCTTGGAATTTTCAAACCAATTTGAAGTGATTGCATAATAACAACCCTAATTTATTTTCAATCTTTCTCTGTTCAATGATGGTAAGCTTGGGTATGGAGGTGAGCATGAACAAAACAACAGATTTTTAACATTAATGTCTTTTGAGCTCAGCCTCGAGTGATTTTGTGTTTGTTATTTTAAAGTTGCCCTTGGGGCTGAAAAGGTTTATTAATGGGGACAAGGGTTCTGGGCAGGGGAAAGGGGAGTGGTCCGGTTCTCCCCACCCCGATTACGGCACTCCCTACCACTGCAGGATGGGTATTACAATATAGAGAGAAATAGAAAAATAGTACTCACCTCCTATCGATATGAAGAAAGAACACTCCAAGACCACATTGTACTGTGCCGCAAAACGTTGTGTGTAGTCCACTTTGTGAGTTCCTATGAGGAATTGTTCTTCACCAAGCAAGGCAGTTGATGTGAAATTTGTTGGGCCGTCCCATCCGGTTATAACCGGTTCATTCCAGTCCACAGTGGCACTTATGTCACCAGGTGAAGCTAGGACACTCATGTTCATTGGGCAGACGATATCCAACACTAAAAATTTAAAAACACACATCATTAAAACTATATTAAAATTTTATTTTTATAACTCTTATTTACTTTTTTTTGTTTTCTTTGGGGGGGGGGGGGGGGTTCATTTTTGTTTTTGTTATATATGTTAAAAATGGGATGCTTTTGTAAACTGTCACCTTACGTTTGAACAATAGCACAACCATAGCCCTTTTCACATAAGATGATTTAACAGAGGTCAATTGCTTTATCTATACTTAGCATGGCTGTTAAATTTAACAAACTGCACTTTGTATGAAAGGACAACAATGGTTGAACTTTTCAGGGTTCCTAGTGAAATCACAATGGAACAAAGTTACAGACACCCAGCCCCGATTACTGATGACATTTGATAATGGCGCTTTTTTGAAAGGGCCTTTAGTGCACTATATACTTCAGAAATGTGAGTGCAATTCTAAAGTCCGCACATTAACAGATGTTTAAAAGATGGCGACTGGTAGCAGAGCCAAAAACTTCTTCACAACAATCTAACATGTGTCCGGCCGTTATCTAAGCAAAATCTATGTGTATTTATTTACATGTAATCATTTTATTACACATCCAACAGCACAACTAGAGCAATTATACAGGATAAAAAAGGAAAAGTCAAGAAACCTACAGTTTTAGATGTGGGAGGAAAACCCACACAATCAGTTAGGGACTGAAAACCAAACCCACACGCAAGGCCAGAGTCCGTGGTGGTACTGCGCGACTGGAGGGAGTTTCCAGAAACATCCTCCCCCTATACACATCTAAGTTTTATTTTGATGCAACAATACTACTTTGCTGCTCCTGATGTGAACTGGTGATGTATTTTGTTTTTATTATCCCGTGTTTGAGGGCATTTTTTGATTTTAATAACCTGCTACAAGTGTGAACTGTGTTTTCTGCACTTCAAGATGGCTGCCATACAGATCTGGCTCGCCCTGCTATTACTATTCTCATCACAACATCACTTTCAGGCAAGGAATTTTACCATTGTGACTGATATTTACTCTTACATGTATGTTCTGCCCTCAAGACATTTTATAAATCCATGTAACACGTTTCAGCCTCACTCCATTTTGGTATGTGTATCCAACCTTAACACTAACAAAGAGATTGTGTCCTACTGGATTTCACTCAACCAAAGTTCCATCGATGAAATGGTCGAAGCATGGACAAACTTGTCTACTCATTTCATGGATGTCTCAGTAAACCCTGGACCACCAAACAACAGGGTATCCACGAACAATGACTTGAGTAGTGCGCAAACAAACGCGACAATCACATACTCACGTCATCAACTTTTTGCTTTTCGAAATTCCATTCAACCAGAACTACTGAAATTACTCAAACTGAATGGAATTCTTCTTCGGTTAAAGGGTAAAAGAGCTGGCCGTTCACTTATGCTTCAAATAGTCAATATTTTCACGGAAAACTTGCACAATATAATTCCTGTGGCGCAACCTCTATACAGACTCAAACAAGTTCAGTGATTTGGAAGCTACGATTGAATCTCAGCAGAAAGTTAGAGATCTGCATTTGAAAGCCGTTACAGAAACATGGTTTTCCCCAGTTAATCCTGCCTCTGCATGCCAGTTGCCATCATATCGCCAATTCCATAATGATCGCGCTGATCGTGTGGGTGGAGGTGTTGCCCTGATATCCATGAGGATCTTAATACTAAACAAATCTATGTAAACTTGATCCCCCCACATCTTAAGGTTTTATGGGTTCAGCTGAAACCATCCAGCACTGTCAGACTATCAAGAGAGATATATGTGTGTGTTCTCTACTCACCACCTCGTTCACAGTAAAACAAGAGCTATAGTGATCACATCATAGCTGTAGTTGATGAAATACACATTGCATCTGAAAACGCATCATTTATCATCATGGATGATTTCAATGACCTGGACACTGATATGTAAGAACAACATACTCTTACTTTGCTAGGATTTGTACAGATTTACTACCTCTCAACATTTCTTCACGTACGCCTTATTTGCTAGCACCATCACCATGCACCTCCTGTGATTGAGCATCATCTTGTGTTTGCTTGACTTTGTAAACTGTTTCCAAAGCCAGTCAACCAGCGGACTGCCCAACAAGACTGTTGAGGGATTTTGCATTTGAGTTATCAGAACCACTTTATGTCTAAAATCGAGATGTTTTCTGAAAATCTGGAAAGACTCATCAGTCCACCCTATTTCAAAGACCACCCCTCTCACTGGGTATCATGAACTTCGACCAATATCCATACTAAACCTCTGTCATTGCTCATGTTTTTGAAGGATTTCTAGCAGACAGGGTGATGATGGACATCCAGATGCCATTGACCCTCAGCAGTATGGAAACATTAAAGGCAGCTCAATCTTACATTATCTTATCAGCATGCTTGACAAGATTCACAGAAGTGTTGATGTGGCTGGACATTTTGCTAATGTGTGCTATAGTTTTCAGCAAAGCTTTTAATCATAATGGCGTTGATCGTGCTGTTTTACCCACAATTTGCAGTTTTCTTTTTGGAGCACTCAGAAACTGTTCATACTCTACTATTTGGGTATCCTGTTTTCGTATTTGGGTATCCTGTCTTTAATTTATGGAGTACCTCATTTTCGGGTTACCCCCATTTTTGTGGTACACTATTATTGGGGTACGTCCATTTTGTGGGTATTTTTTTTTCGTGGTATCCTATTTTTGGGTACCTCCATGGGTACCTCCATTTCCGTGGATCTTTTATTTTGTGGTACCTCCCGGGTGTCCTGTTTTCGTGAGTGCTATCTGGTTATCTTTCTTCCACTTCAATTCAGGAGTCTTTTAAGGCGTAATATTTGGCATAATATTTGTACTCTCAGACTTAGGCTCCTGTCACCCACACATTGCTCCACAGCACCTTGTAAATTATTACACGGTGCTATGTAATTTGTAAAGGAACAGGTCTCATCCCACTTTTAAAAAAAAAGTAGCTCCGCATACCTTGCATGATAAGAAAAGTAGTAAAAAGCGCAGTATAAGTATATTTACAGCCCTGATACTTCAGCTCTGAAGGGGCAAGGCAGTTTTGCCTTGAATTTAAAAAAAAAATTTAGGGCACCAAGGCAATTTTCAGAAATTTCAAAGGGCATCAAAGCAATCGTAAAAAGCTGCGAAGGACACCAAGGCAATATTGGAAAAAACACATACATAAATTATTCAATCTTACACAATAGAAAATGTACAATACTCAGTTCTTCTGTTCTGCTTGTTTCTCATGACATACATGTTTGCAAATTGGACACCTTTTTCAGGTAAGTATTTTGTTTAATTATTTTTGTTCATGACATAGGATGGGATTAATATGAGGTAGAAAAGCCTAATTACCACAACTTTTTTGCATTTACAAGTGCAACTAACAAGTGGAGCCTTACAATACATGTTTCTAAGTTTTGGTCAAAGGAGAAGAGACTCGATGTTTGGCAAGTTAAAACAACAAAATTGTATCTAGGGACTGTTTACATTGTACGCAGTGAGGAAAAGATTCGCCTCAGATAAAGGACATCCTACGATGCCATGAATAAAATAAAAAAATTAAATAAATAACCTGAAAAAGGTGTCCAATTTGCAGCATTTTAATGCTGCAAAATTTAGTTGAGCCAATTTCTTTTGCTTGGTACGGCCTGATACGGCATTTTGAAAGCTTCTGAAGAACCAAAAAAGCAACCAAAGTTGGTTGGACGCATCATCTAAGCCAATAAGCAAAGCAAGCAAGCTGCATAACAACAACTTCTTCTTGGTAGTTTTTCTTTTCGAATGGTCCCACTACTGGGGCTTAGCGAATATTTCAGCGCTTACGAGGTTGAAACGATGTGCATGTGTTTATTGTGCGTGTTTCACAGTCTGGGCACCAACTCGGATAGGTGTACACGTGCAGTGCTGCATACACGCCGTAGTGTGAAGCTGACTGCACCATACTATTGGTTTGTGATGATCGTACATGAATGTACATGTTTGTACGATGTTTCCGTGTGTGTGTTCTGTGCATGTTGTTCGTTGCATTAAATTTTTATTAAACGTATCACACAGACATTGCGATTTTTGAACGTTAGGCCTAAGGTTATACCTGAAGCATTTGCCCCTTAAAATGTAAAAAATGATATTATAACATTCGTTTGTTTGGTGACATTAAGTACTCACATTTTCCATTACGGAAACAGCATTTTTTGCAGTGTGGGATTCAAACCAGGATCCACATAGGTGAAGAGCAGGGAAAGAAACCACTGAGCCAACCTGATTCCCTCAAAACAATAATCAACAAGTAATACAACTTTATGCATTAAACTTGCCAAACAGAAGAAAACTAAGAAACAAACAAACAATTACCAACAAACAAACAACCCCAAAACCCATTAAACAAACAAACAAACGACCCAACAATAACAAATAAAAAAACTTTTTATAAACACACCTGTAACCTTGATAGTGAAAGAGCACTGGACCCTGTTCTTTGCCGAGTCAGTGGCATTGTACATCACCTTGGTAATACCGACACCAAAGAGTCCAGAGCCAGACTGGTCACACTCTTTGTAACCAGTCGATGAGCAACCAAAGCTTTCAGTGGGAGCGCCGGAGTTGTCGGTGAACATTGGTGGAGTCCAGCTATGCGTTACTCTGCTTGACGGCGTCATGACAGGGATCATGGTGTCATCTGGACAGCCAGTCACCATTGGTGGTTCATTATCTGAATGGGAAATATACATGAGTTATAGAATCTTTCAAAGAAAATGAATGTGTATAGCCTGAAAATCTGATGTCACACCCCAAGGCTCGTGAACTACACCAGATACTATGCTTGTGCGCTTAAGTTTCAAACTATGGCACACAAGTTTCAAACTTGCATGAGCCAAATTATGCCACCTACCAACTTAAGATTGGCCATGAAATTTGCATGATTGGCACTGTTATCTGATAGCGCTCTCTTTTGACTTGACTCAATCAGGCCAGGTCATGTTTACTCACTTATAACTGTGTTTATATTGCACGTTTAAATATGGACGTGTGATTTCCTCTCGACCAATCAGAATGGATAAACTGTATAAGGTATTTATGAATGAATAATATCATAAAAACTTGCTTTATCATGATTTGCATAAGTGATTAATCTACATGTTTACATAGCCAAGTATTGTATAACCGTCCAAATTGTTTGCATAGCAAGGTTCACTACACCTACCTGTGGCACAAGTAATTCCTTCAAACCCACGAGGACATGTACATGAAAATCTGTTCACTTCATCCATACAGGTTCCTCCGTTCATACAAGGGTGCGATTCACATTCATCAATATCTGCAAGAGTCACATGCAAATTTGAAAAAAAGTAAAAGCAAGACAATCAAAACAGCTACTTATTCACCCATTGATTTGATCAACAACACAGAAGTCTTTGTGCCGAATTTTCACACATTTCAAATACCATTCCAAGTTGTTATGATCCAGTGAAGTGTGCCTAGATCAATCGAAACGCCAATGGGAACAAAGTCCCAATGTGTATGATTGGTGCGCAAAGGAATCTGGGTTAAAATCCAAGTCCAAGCAACATCGGCAACCATCATTGCGTGCTGATTTTCCAAGTAACCCTTTATCTGACAACCTCTTGGATTCTGATCATATTCATTTGAATACATCTCATAAGTGTCATTTTACCCTAGCATTTTGATCATCACTTTCTCAGAATTTATAACAGTTAAAGGAACACGTTGCCTTCGGATTGGGCACTTTTGGCTATAACCATGATAACAAGTGTTTGATGTGAAATGAATAGATTGGAAAGATGTTTTAAAAGTAGAATATAATGATCCGCACAGACACTCCTCAAAATTGTGTGGTTTTCCTTTTGTTTGTGAACTAACTTGGTCCACCATTTATGGGAGTCAATATTTTGACTCCCATATTAATGGCCGACATGTTCCCACTAGTCTTATTTCCAGTCATAGTACGTAGTAATGTTTTTTTTGTGGCTATCCATTTTGACATGTGAACGGTGAAGGTGTTTACATAAACGGACATGAACCGAGCTAGCTGAAGCACAGAAATCGCCAGCCGTGTACAAATTTCGGGCGCAAGTTGACTCTAGTCATGTCTGTGCTGTGCTACAGCAACAGCCTAACTACTGTTCATCGTGCATTTTGCCCATTTTACGGGACAGATGTCTGGGGGGCAGAGGGCAATGCTGTTTTTTTTAATCACGATTCACTAATTGTTACACATTAGAGGTGTTTTATTGCATGAACAACTCCTAATAAGGATAAGAAACACCTTCAAGTATGATTCATCTTATTTCTTTTATTGCTTTGATTTGAAATCTGCTTTACATGTCACTAAACAAAATGTTTATCCCAATTTTCACTACATGCATTCAGTGCCATGGGGGGGGGGGGTTTCAAGCTGGAGGCAAAGACTATATTATTGGTTTTTTTTGTATCAAAACATTTGTTCAATCTCATTTGAAGGTTAGGGTGTAAAGTGGGGGGAAGCAAGGGTTCCCAACACACCGTTCTGGCTATGCCAAAGCTGGGCGCCTCCACTCTTCCCCAAAACAATTGAATCAACTGCGCGGTGCTTTACACATACCATAATCACATCTGGTTCCGGTGTACCCAGGAAAACATGTACAGGTGAAGCTGGGTAATCCACCAACACAAAATCCCCCATTCAAGCAGGAAGTAGGAGTGCAGTCAACTGAATCTAAAAATGACATAAATTGAAATCTCAACAATCCACAATGACTGATAATACTTGACATACAGGAACCTCAAGATTGAAGGCTTCACACAATAAATGTGTATGTGATGAGCATACCACCACCAAGTATGGGTCTACTTTACAGTGTAACCACTTTACCCTGTAAAGTGACATTGGACTGTTCTGAACAGTATGTTTGTTAACAATTGTAGTGTGTACTCCCCCCCCCCCCCAATGTACTGCCAAATCTCACAAATTCCAATTCCCCCCTTGCATAAACTCCTTGCATGGGACGTTCATATCAGGGTTACATCAGTTGTTGCAATTAAACAAAACTACATTGTTTTCTTTGTCTCCAATTTTTTACCGATTTGGACATTTCAAATATGAATGTTTCTGAAGAGAATTTAGTTGTACAGCCACCACACTTCTAGATTGAAATTTTGTTCTTAATAGCCAATCATGTACTCAAAGGTAAAGTAAACTTTTGTGAACCGTTTGATTGTTTTAATCCTATATAAATGTGCATACAATATATACAATAAAACAAAAAACTAAAAAACGGAGCGAATATGTCCACGCAGGAAGAATAATCCCTATAGGAATACACAATGTGAGAAATGTTTCTCAGATTCAAATTTTGAGGCAAAAAACCTAATATCTTTTTTAATAACAACATTACTTCAAAGTGAAATGATTCTAAAAATGCTTCATACTATCGAAAGCTGCTGTACTTCTAACCAAGTATGTTTAGGCCTAATTGCCATTAATTTTAAGAGTGATTACCAAATGTATACCTTCCCTTTCAACTTATTAAAAGGTAGGGTCATAGAATGTTTTTTGTCAATGTAATGCTGATTTATCGGCAAAATTATCAAGAAAGATTCAATAAAGGTCACCTGTGAAAGTTTCAGCTGAATAAAGTATCTACTGTCGCAGTAAATCATTAAGAATGTTGAATCCATCCACGTTTAGTGAAGTGACTGGCCGCAAAATCATAAACAGACACTCTGAAATTTGAATCTCCTAAACTCGCCATAGTGGGGAGTTGTGGACACTCAAATTGGTTGGCAGCATACTGTTTTTGATTTCTAATTAACAGGGGCACTTCAGAAGAAGAAGACATTTTGCAGGTTGCTTACAACTATTACCATCTTTATAAACAAGAGGCTTTCGGGAAAAAAGTTACTCAGTTTTAGTTACCAGGGTACCAGTATATGACCCTACCTAAAGAGAACTGTTCAGATTTCTAGTGTTTGGAAAGAAACTTACTTATTTCACATGTAGCTCCTATCCAACCAGGACTACACGTACAGGAAAACAAATTCACTAAATCCACACAGGCTCCTCCGTTCAAACAAGGATTTGAGGCACACTCATTGATATCTGTTAACAAATTAAACACAACTCAAAGTTATCAAATTTTTGAAAGGTATCAAATAATTAACCACAAGGGAAGCTGACTGGGTAAACTTTAAATGATTTTTTGGTTGAAGAAAAATATATCGACTAGAGCGTGATTCGAACCAACGACCTCTGGATTAACGAGCCGGCGCTCTACCAACTGAGCTATCTAGCCCTACATGTATGTTGGCGGCTTCCCCCCCTAATTTGTAAATATCTTTGTGTGGGTGCCAGTCAGAAGCCATTCAACCATAAACTGCAGTGTAGTCAGGGATCAAAACCAAGTATACTGTTAAGAAATCGCAACGAAAGTGTGCCATCGCGCGGCGAGAAAAGCTGCTCTCACCTGCTCGCCATCAAGGCTAAAACCGGATGGTAAGTTTCTCTAATTTAACATAAACTTTTTGATTAATATAATTGTGTTACAATAAAACCTGGTCTATAATTGTTTCTTATATATGCTAAAGACTCTTAATCATTCAAATTCAGTGTATTACTGTTTCAAAATTATCGTGAATTTACAGCCAAAATCGGTGATGATTCTTTAGGTGTCGAAAATACATCCCTTCCATATATGCACAAACCATGTGGGAAATTTATTTCGTCGCTTTCCAATTAGTACGCCAATAGTCTTTTTAGTAGTAATCTTGCATAATTGATTTCCTAATCCCTATGTCTTTACTTTGGTTTGTTTTGCAGACTAAATTCCTAAATACACAACACCCTACCGAGTGATCCAATTAGCCTGAATATTACAAACCCACACATTACCGTTCCTGATTGATTGTTTTGAACTGATTACTGTGATTAAACTGATTGAACTGACTCCAGTGCTTATTTTTTGGAAAGAAACTTACTTATTTCACATGTAGCTCCTATCCAACCAGGACTACACGTACAGGAAAACAAATTCACTAAATCCACACAGGCTCCTCCGTTCGAACAAGGTCTTGAGGCACACTCATTGATATCTATAAACAAATCAAACACAACTCTAGATTATCAACATTTTTAAAAAGGTTTCAAATAATAAACCACAAGGGAAACTGACTTAGTAAATTTTATATTTTTTTGTTGAAGAAAACAAAAATTGACTAGAGCGGAATTTGAATCACCGACCTCCGCATTAACGTGCCGGCACTCTACCAACTGAGCTAACTAGCCCTATATTGGTGGTCACCCTAATTTGTCATATCTTTTACAAACGTAAACTGCAGTGTAGTCAGGGATCACAATCAAGTATACGATACAGCCTGGGAAGTCACAGTCAGGGGATCACCTTATAAGGGGTGCGACTTTTGATATCAGATATCAAATAATAAACCATAAGGGAAACTGATTGAGTAAATTTAAATGATTTTGGGTTGAACAAAGAAAAATTGACTAAAGCCGAATTTGAACCAACGCCCTCCGGATTAACGTGCCGGTGCTCTATCAACAGCTATCGAGCCCCATGTTGACAGTCTCCCTTTTTTGTTAATATGTTCAACCCAAATTTTGTTTTAAAGGATTGTTAAGGATGAAAAACATTTTCCCCTAATACTAGTCTGAAAGATAACTGATTATGAAATTTATTCATACTGGACATTTTTTTTCTTTGAACTATTTCCGTCTGGGGCTATTTTGTCAGCTTTACCAATCCTGTATAGTACCTTTAAAATTAAAATAAATATGCTGATTCTAGTCAATCATGTACATTAACTTAAAGTTTAATAAACAGTTTGGAAACTACATTAACAAATTTGGAAAAAACTTACTTATTTCACAAGTAGCTCCTGTCCAGCCAGGAACACATGTACAGGAAAAAGCATTCACCAAATCCAGACAGGTTCCTCTATTCATACAAGGAAGAGGGGCACACTCATTGAGATCTGTACAAAAACCAATCAAATACAACTCTTAATTATCAACATCTTTAAAGGTTGTTTTTCTATAATATATAACTTCTGATATTCCCCCTACTGCTATGTTTTGTACTTTGTAAACTTGCTTGACAATTGAAGAAAAAAGCTAAAACTGATAGAGCACCTTCACGTTTTAAAAAATATTTATTGAAATGTACTATCAGGTGAGGTTTGCAAAGACACCATGTGTAAATCTTTGTGACAACTCAACGTTTTGATCAGTATGCTCTGATTGTCTTTGGATCAACTTCCTCCTGACGACAATCAGAGCATACTGATCCAAATATCGAGTTGTCAACCACAGGCTCTTCTCAGAAATACCACTACTCAAAAAGGATTTTACACATGATGTCATTGCAAACTTCACCCAATTATACTCCCACCGTGCAAAGTTTCAAAACCTACTAGAACTGTACTACGTAAATACTTCAATTAACATAGTTCCTTCAGTTTCACCCAACTTTACACGTTTCCTGTACAGACCACTGAGTACATGAAAAAGGTGTTATATAAACTTATACACATACATTTACATGTAATTGCTTTTATTTAGAAAAAATAATAGTACATGTACATGGGTTGAACAAAGAAACCAATTACTAGAGCAGGATTTGAACCTGCGACCTCTGGATTAATGTGCCTGCGCTCAACCAACTGTGCTATCTAGCCCTACGTTGGCGGTCGCCCTATTTTGTCAATATCTTTTTTGTTTTTTTGTTTTTTGGGGGTGGGGGGGGGCAGTCAGAGGCCATTCAGCCTGTAACTGCTGTGTAGTCAAGGACTACATCCAAGTTTAAGATACAACCTGGGAAGCAGCAGCAGAGGGATCACCTCAATGGAATGCAACATTTTATTTCAAGTAAAAAGCCACAGTGGAAACTGAGTAGATCAATTGTCCCTTGTTCCACCCAAAACTATTTTAAAAATGCCCAGTCCGTTTCCTATGAAGTTTATTACTTGATAATGAAAAACAGTGGACACAAGTAACCTCAGCTTCAACAGAATATATCTGCATCCAAAAACTTATAATCGATGAACTATTTGGAAATTACATAACTCTTGTGCGGGAACTTACTTATTTCACAATTAGCTCCTGTCCAGCCAGGAACACATATACATGTAAAACCATTCACTATGTCCAAACAGGTTCCTCCATTTGAACAAGGATTTGAGGCGCATTCATTGATATCTGTAAACAAATCAAATACAAATTAAATTAACAATGGGATCTTTTGTTTTCAAATCCATGAATTTTAAAAAGCCACATGAAATAAAGTGTACACAAAACACAATGCATGTTCAAAGAATCTTTGGATTGGTTGGTTAATAAAGGGGATGTGTCGTCATGATCAAAGCAGCCTGTGGCTGTACATGGAGTTATTTTCATCCAGTCTGAACGCACGCTCTCCATAGATATGACACTGAGGGAAGGCGTGCTTGGCACACTGCAAAAACTGGGGTGTTAAATTGATTCTTTCCGGTATCCATATGTGACAACACCGCCATGGTGTTAGCTATCCCCATTACTACATCGTTGATAAAATCAACACCGTTTCTGTGTTGTCACATATAGATACCAAGAGAATCAATTTAACACCCCAGTTTTCGCAGTGCAGTAACTGAGTTAGAGTTCATGCATACGTACAGCTTCAGGACTGCTTTGATCATGACAAAATTCGCCGTTAAATTTTGCTGAACAAAAAAATATATATATATCAATTTGTCAAGGATTTTTACTCAGGGTTATTTCAATGTGACAAAACAATGATGATTTGTGGGTCTTCTTTAACTTGTTTCTATCCTACACTGATGTGTATTAAGCACTGTATGAAATAACATCCATAAAATATTGAAAAATATTGAAAAACAAGGACTTGACCCAGCAGCATAACTCTAGTTTATGTTCTGTCAAGCCGTCAGCATTCTTCAGGGATCTCTCATGCATTCTGGAGTATGTCAAGGTGTTCCATGTAAATGAATCTTTTACAATTTTGGGTTGAACAAAAAAACAGTTGCTTGAGGATTTGAATCTGTGACCTCCGGATTACTGTGTCGGTACTCTACCAATTGAGCTAACTATCCCCAATATTGGGGGCCTCTCTATTATGAAAATATCTTTGTTAGGGGGCAACAGACAGCTGATCAAAATAATAGTGCATGGATGTTGCAGCATGATTAATAGTATAATTTTTGGTTATCCAAGTAAAACATCAAAGGTTATTCTTGACAATCAAATATTAAATATTATATAGGCCTAACACCC
>JAUELU010000042.1:4057708-4067887 GCA_032357145.1 Evasterias troschelii | reverse complement strand
GCAAATTTGTTGCTTAAGCAGCTCCATGAAATTGGGCCCTGGTCTCAAGTTGTGTAGTTGTGGCAGATCTTTAATGTAGCAAGGGGCTAATCCATGGAGGGCTTTGAATGTGAGAAGCAAGATTTTGAATTGTCTATGTCAGTTACTACCACCTTTTTTCATAGTTGTTTTATAGTATTATATAGCACATGTACCTACCATTAAAATCATCTATGCACTTGAACAAAGATAAACACATTTTAAGACGGTTTTAAAGTTTATGAATGTTGTGATCCCCTAAACGTTATTACAAAATGCGGATGTGCATTCGGCATCCGCTGCTATAAACACCGTAGTAAATCAATTCTCTAATTGATAAATTATCTAAGTGTGACAGAGTTCTTTATCATGCCAAACTTTAAACAAGGGACCTATAGACACACTTCACAACGCACAGCTGTGCACTTGCACGCACGTCTCCTCTCCGCCATTTTTGGTGTCAAAACGTGCACAAAAAAGATGCTACACATGTTAATGCACCAATACGCGTGTAAACACGTGTACCATCATTTTGTGCACGTCTTGACATTCAAAATGGCGAACAGGAGACGCGCCTGTTGCGCGTTGAACAATGGGTCTATACTTCATACCAGTTAGATAATTGACATTAATGGTCGAGTGTCTTGCTTAAAGACAAAGTATTCCTTTTGTGTTCCTTTCGATTGTTTTAATCATTCAATAATGAGAAACGTTTCTGACCGAAACAATTATCAAATTAAAATACCAAGGCATAAAACCTGATATTTATTTTCCCCAGCTACAATACAAACTATACTGATCAGAACCATCAGAGCGTCAGCTGAAAGGCACTGAACACATTTGGTAATTGTCAAAGACCAGTATTCTCACTTAGTGTATCCCAACATGCATAAAACAACAAGCCTGTGAAAATTTGGGCTCAATTGATCATTGTTGAAGTTGCAAGAAAATGATGAAAGAAAAAACACTAACCCTTGTTGGACAAATGTGTGTGCTTTCAGATAGGAATAAAAGACTTCTAGCTAAAAGTTTTTTTATTATTTGAGTGAGAAACTACGTTACTTCAGAGGGAGTCGTTTACTACGATGTTTTATACTATCAACAGCTCGTTACCAAGTAAGTTTTTAAGTTAATATTTGTTGTGAGTATTAATTACCAAACGTGTACGATCCCTTTAAAAGGAGCCATCACAGTGACACACCGTTTTATTTTTGATTAAGTCACAGATTGGTCTTAAGCATGATTTGGTGTCGTGAAAAATGGACAATGAAAAAGGTGACTCAGCAAACTGCCATCCCTTTTGTTGTTACTCAAACTAAAACACATCTCAATTATTATAAGGGTGAAAAATTACAAAACTGCCAAAATCACTACCATTTGCCAATTTTAATGTCCATAGCAGCGATAACAACTTAAAAGCAAACTATATAGTTTTTCGTTTTTAATTAAGTTTTTGTAATTGTTTAAGAGCTTGCCAAGGGGAATTAACAATCGGGTAGTAGACGATATTACATCATACTACCCCGAAGCGCATAAGTTTATAAAATGCTACTCTACATTATTAGTTGAAAGACTAGCTGCGTGAAGCGGAAATCCACGGGTGGCTATCAGCAACTCTGTAGAGAATTAAAGAATTAGGGTTGAGAACGAGGTTAAAAATACTATTGAGATAAAGCTATACATTAAAACAAAGCAAAAAGTAATAACAACAAATAATAGTAATACAAATGACAATTTAACATTTGTCTTCGGCAGATTTGACCCAGATCCCGCGTCCCAGGGGAGGGTTTACCCATTTCTGGTTCAGGCTGACCAGACAAAGATTAATAGAGTAATTCTAGCACTGATTCCAAGTCAGTTTATTCCATTTATATGTCATTTTGTGATAGGTTCATAGTCACACTGACCCTATTCCAAAGACAGGCACTGGTTTTACAGGCCCAATGATTTCAGTGGACACAACTATTTTGTTAATAAACGTGCTGTGACGTAATTCCATATCTGTGTTATGATTGATCCGAGGTGATCACATGAACTGAGCATTAAATTCAATTCAGATACACATTTATTTCCATACTTCTGTGTATGACAATCGATAAGTACATGTAACGATTACGGATCTCCGTGTGAAATAAATGCGCGGTCAAGGGTGCATCCGGCAAAATCCCGCCACGCGCTCAAAACTGGTATTGATTAAGGGTGTGATTTTAGCACATATTCTGCGTCAGTTTGACCCGATTGTATGTCATTTTGAGATAGATTCCAAGTTACACTGACCCTTGTTTTACAGGCCCAAAGATTTCATTGGACATAATGAATGTTTTGGTTAAACGTGCTGTGTGATGTAAGCTTTCCATATCTGTGTTACGATTGGTCCGAGGTGATCGGTCGTCTGCATTCATACAGTTTACATCCTGTAGTGTTGTTGTACTGTGAATTGACTACGATTCTCCGTGTGAAATATAGCGATGTCAAGGGTTCATCAGGCAGGATCCCGCCAGGCACTCAAGGCTGGTATATTGCGTTATTCACGGGCCTCGAAGTGAGACGTCGGGGGTCCAGGTTACACAGACACTGAATTGGGTAAGGCTGCCCTGGGAATATTAATGCTGACCAGGGAGTTTGTAGAGCGCCCTTGAATTAGTTTTACAGTACCATTTAAAAAGGGGTTGTACCAAATAATTTTTGAAAACTCGAGTTAACAAAAGTTGTTTATGATCACATATTTTAATCAAAGGAGCTTTGTAATGCAATCAACAAGGCCACGAAACGTCAATTGAAACAGCCGAGGACAAGTCAATATTTGTTCGCATTGACTGAAATGGTCCTGCTGACTAAATTGATCAATGTGGTTTCAATAGTAAGTCTTACAATAATGAAAAGGTTACAAGGCAATATTGAGTTGATGTTTGAACTAATGTGTGACAAAACTGTCTTTTTAAATTCCAAGGTAACTGAACCCGGTGTGTCTGACATAAATTTATAAAGGGAAATAACTCATGTTCGTGGCAAACATTATTATGTCTAAATATAAATTAGTAATTGTTTTCTCAATTACGTTTAAGAAAGATGACAGAACATTGACTGATCATACAGACCTATGAGTTCAAACCCCACTTACCAGGAAGAATTGATCCACGCCGCGACTGCTGTGACGATAGCCGTCATTAGGCCAAAGGTCACGGTGGATGCACCGTTGCATTTGTCCTCACTACAGCAATATACGCAGGTTTCGATGTTGCCTAAGGTTGCGCAATCCTCTTGGCATTTAATGTCAGCGTCGGGTGCGCATGCGCGGCCTAAGAGAGTTAACTTTCCATCTACTCGAGTTAATGATTTCTGAAACAAAACACAATGACGGAACAAACGAAAAGATCAAATCAAATAACAACAATGGTAACTAGACATTAGGTGTATGTGGACAAACACAAAGCTGTTCCGGTTTTTCTGATTCACAAACTATTTTAACAAAAGAGAAGAAATCACAAACATTACGACACTATGACATGTGGTTCAGGATATATGATTATCTTAAATTATGAGCTTCTTGTTAAGACCGGAAGTAAAGGTCAACATGGGGGCACGGTTACCCAAGGCTTATTTTCAATGCCAAGGAGTCTATAACTGAAAATAAATTGAAAATCGGTTTGGTAGTTCTTGAGGTATGGTCCCACTTCCGGTTGACCCTTTTGTAAAGGTCAACGTGGGGTCATGGTAACCCAAGGCTTATCTCCAATGCCCAAGGAGTCTATAACTAAAAATATATTGAAAATCGTTTGATAGTTCTTGAGATATGGTCCCACTTCCAGTTGACCCGGAAGTAAAGGTCAACATGGGGTCACGGTTACGAAGGCTGATGTGCAATGCCCAAGGAGTCTATAACTGAAAAAGGTTTGAAAATCGGTCGTGTGGATCTAGATATATGGTCCCACTTCCAGTTGACCCATAGGTAAAGGTCAACATGGGATCACGGTTAATCAAGGCTAATTTCCTATGCCCAAGGTGTCTATAACTGAAAAAAAAAAGTTTGAAAACCGGTTGCGTAGTTCTAGGGATATGGTCCTACTTCCGGTTGACCCGGAAGTGAAAGTCAACATGGGGCCACAGTTCTCAAGGCTAATTTCCAATGCCCAAGGAGT
The DNA here is from genome assembly GCA_032357145.1 of Evasterias troschelii. Taxonomy (NCBI): domain Eukaryota; kingdom Metazoa; phylum Echinodermata; class Asteroidea; order Forcipulatida; family Asteriidae; genus Evasterias; species Evasterias troschelii. The sequence goes on along the minus strand of JAUELU010000042.1, from coordinate 4,063,730 downwards.
CTATAACTGAAAACAGTTTTAAAGTCGGCTGTTTAATTCTTGAGATATGTTCCCACTTCCGGTTGGCCAATTTAAAGTCACGGTTATCCAAGGCTATTCTTCAATGAGTCTAGAACCGAAAAAAGATTAAAAATCGGTTGTGTAGTTCTTCAGATATTACAGAGACAAGTTTGGCTAATTAAAAATGCACACTGCTTTCAAGTGATTATCTAATTTAAAATGTTTTTCAAGAAAAATGAAGGACTACTTCCCGGCAAACTGAGATAAGTCCCATCCTTGACAGGCCTACACAATGCGCGATCCGTATTCCAGGGTAACTGAACAATTATAGGCGACTGGAATTAATAAAAAACACAGCGTTGTAGCCACGGTTGTGTTTTGAATCACCTAAACGTCACCAAAACGCTTGTGTTTGTACACACAAAGAACAAAAACGCCTTCGACTGACGTCATGATGACGTAACCAAAATTGTTAAGCTAAAAGGCACATCTACATTACAAGACAAGTCCATAACTGAAAAAAGTTTGACGATTATGTTCTAAGCTTCAATTTTATATTTAAGCTCTAGGATATTAGGCTTAAAGATAAAACGTGTGCAAATGCTATGGGATTTAGGCGGAAACAAATGTATAAGAAAAATAATAAAAATCTCGACGTAAACCAGAGCTGTTCCGACATCTAGGTCGGAACAGCTAATAAAAATCTCGACGAAAACAATAGCTGTTCCGACAGCTAGGTCGGAACAGCTAATAAAATAACACAGCAAAGACAATGCACCATGAGCAACTGGAAACGGCGACAACAACAACAAACAAGTAACGGCAACAATAATAATAATAATAATGAAACCGCTTTTATTGTGCGCATTTCACCATAAATTGTTCAAAAGCGCATTACAAATATCTACAATATCATAAAAAGTCAGCACGATGGAGTAAAACAGCACAGAGTAAAAAAACAATGTTGCACTCACACAAAGCAAATTAGCCAAAAGCTTGTTTTAAAAAAAAAAGGCTTTAGCTTAGTCTTAAAAACAGAAAGAGACTGTATCGATTGAATGTGAGAGCGTAATCCATTCCAAAGTGTCGGCGCAGCCTGAATAAATGACTTGTCCCCAGTGGATTTTTGCATTTTACCTTTTGGGTAATTTAAGAGTAACCTATTATTGGAACGCAGAGAATAGTTAGAATGGTCTTTAACATGTAGCATATCATTGATGTACTTTGGAGCGAGGTCATGAAGGGCCTTGAATGTCAATAAAATAATCTTGAATTGAATACGATAGTGAATAGGCAGCCAATGTAACTGATGGAGTAAGGGAGTAACCTGGCTCCATATTGGTGCACCACATACAAGCCTAGCAGCGGCATTTTGAACTTTTTGCAGTCTAGATAATTGTGAATTTGGTAAACCATAAAATAAACTATTGCAGTGAACCAAAACAATTAAAGCCTCTCTAGACAAATATTTAGGTGTTCGTGCAATTCAGCACGAACACCTCTTGTTATTGTTCTGGTTTTTGTAGGTGTTCGTGCATACAGCGCGAACACCTCTTGTTATTGTTCTTTTTTTTTTTTTTAGGTGTTTGTGCTGCAACCCAGCACGAACACCTTTTGTTATTGTTCTGTTTTTTTCGGTTTTCGTGCAATATGAGCACGAACACCTTCTATTATTGTTCTGTTTTTTCTTCTCCTTCTTCTTATGCGCAAAGTTTATCTACAACATAACTCAAGATTGAAACTGAACTGAATCTTGAAACTCATCAGATAATTGAAGCTCAATATGAAGACCGTATAGTTGGCATTACGATGACGTCATCAGGTGTCGAATTACAAGGTTTTTAAGGTGAACAAATGGTTTTTTGCTTGTTGCTGTATCTCAACGAATATGAAAGCTATGGTGTTCAAATGTTTGCATCTGATAGACCAGACTGGGTCAACATTTGAAAAGTTAACGCCAAAATCGTACGACTTTAGCTTCCAGGTCGTTACCCTGGGTCGAAGTTCACCTTGTTTTTGTTTTTTAGTCAAAAACAACTTTCGAGCTTATCTACGAAATAACTCAAGATTGAGATTGATTTGAATGTTGAAACTCAATAGATAATTGAACCTCGTTATCAAGACGACACATACCTAATTACGTCATGATGACATCATCGGGCATTAAGGTACAGTATATCAAAGTTTTAATATTTGTAAAATTCATAACTCAAAAACTAAAATTCGGATTTTGACAATCTACACATCATCGGACAGGTCGTTAAAAGAACCCGTACAATATTTTAACTTACTTCCAGTTCAAAACGAACGTTTTATATTTCTTACAATCTTATCGTATTCATGTATTTAAAACTACTGATCATTTCAGCATAATTTTTGTTGAAGATTGTAGAACAGCAATCCCTCTTAAACTTTTGCACATAGATAACAACATTATACATATTGTAAAAACCGAACAATGAAGCGCATCTTCCCACTCGTAGCCCCCCTCCACTTTCTTTGACAACGCAATATGTACACATAACGTTAAAACTGATGCAAGCCACAGTTCTTGAACAACGCCCTCTTTCGTTGGATATTTATTAAATAGCGCTGATAAAAAAAATCGTTTTTGGGGGCTAATCTACGGAATAACTCAAGATTAAAATTGAATTGAACATTGAAACTCGTAAGATAGTTGAACCTCAGTATCATAACGACACAAACTAAATGACGTCATGATAACATCATCGAATATCGAATTAAAATAAATAAACGTTTAATATTTGTAAAAACATAACTTATGAACTATTAGTTTGATTTTTACAATCTACACATCATCGGATAGGTTATTTAAAGTTCGAAAAATGATACACAAACATTGACCCCAAGTGACCTTGACTTCCGGTTTAAACAGGAAGATGAAGTTTAATATTTAACAAAATCATTACTCTTAAAACACTCATGGATTGTTTATTTTTTGTACATCATTAGTTAAAACCTTTGTAACTTAACCAGCGCTATAAAGTGTGACCCCATTTGACCTTGACTTCCGGCGCAAACTGGCAGTTGAAACTTTATGTTTAAAAATATCTCAACTTCTGAACCACGCATTGAATTTTGTCTATCTATACATCATCATAAATGTCTTCATAAACTAATCAATATGTGACCCTATTCGACCTTGACTTCCGGTCAAAACCGGAAATTGATGTTCATTGTTTTCACAAATTCATAACTCCTGAACCAGGCAATGGATTGATAAGGTAATAAAGTCGTCTCACCACGAACACCTGGTTTTTGTAATTGACAAAAACTGTACATGTACCTCTAGTTCCTAGTTATTTTGATACTATGAATATGATAAAATGCAGTGGAACAAGTCTTTGAAACTTGCTTGTTCATTGTGAATCTTGAGTCAAACCAGCAGCTTAAAGTGCAAACTTTTGATGACTGTGAAATAACACAATCGCCCACTCTTAAATCTGATATTGTTAATTTAGATAATTGCAACTGACTACCAATAATAATAAATTCAGTTTTGGCGTCGTTTATCATAAACTTATCTTTCGACATCCATTGACGTATATCCCTTATACAATATTACATTGGTGCCAGAGCCTGCTCTTGGCTTACAGAGCTACATGGTTTAAAAGATATGTACAGTTGGGTGTCGTCAGCATAGCAATGAGTGTTAGGGAGATGCTGCTCTACTATATCAAACAATTTGGATGAGTATATGCTAAAAAGCAAGGGTCCCAGACAAGATCATTGTGGTACTTCGCAATTGACAACAAACTTATCAGAAAGAGCTCCTTTCATTAAAACACGTTGAGTCCTTCTTGACAAGTAAGAACTAAACCAATCTAAAACTAAACCCGAAATGCCAATCTTAGACTTCAGTCTATCCAGTAAAATTTCATGTTCTACACTATCAAAAGCAGCACTGAGATCTAAGAGTACAAGTAAAGTAACATGTTGAGAATTCATTTCAATTAAAATATAATTTTTTACTTTGAGTAGTGCAGTTTCAGTGCTATGATTTGTTCGATAAGCTGACTGTAGCGATGGATACAATGAGTTATCAGTCACGTGTTTATGAACCTGTTCATACACTGTTCGTTCAGTTAAGTTTGATACATACTGGAGATTGCTGATAGGCCGAAAATTATGTAAATTTGTAAAATCTAAAAATTTTTTCTTAATTAGAGGTAGAATAAGGGCATCCTTCTAATCTGTAGGCGGTAAAATATCCAGACAACTAACAACAACGTGTGTTGGCATCGGGTCGAGCGAACAAAATTGTTTGGAACCTTTATCAATAAGAGCTCTTACATCTTGTTCAGTGAGCAGTGAAAATTTTCCAAAAGATGGTAGATGAACATACGTGTATTTAGCTTGTACAGATTGAACATTACCAGAACTAAGCCTTAAGTGAATATCAGTGATCTTCTGGATACAAAATCTACCCAATTTATTAGCTAGATCAAGGGGATTACTTAATTCAGACACCACAGTATGTGTTTGTGGTTTTAGGAGTTTGCTAACTGCGTTAAAAAGATTTCTAGAGTTACAACTATTCACCTTAATAAAGTTAGAGTAGAACTCACGACGAGCTTGATTCATTAAGTACATTTTATGGTTCCTTTTTGTCTTGTAAATTAACAAATCCACGGTCTCACCAGTTCGTATCAACTTTCTTTCTGCCTGTCGACATAACCTCTTAGCAGCTTTAATTTCAGCGTTAAACCATGGTACAAGGGGTCTATCAGTAATTGTTTTCACTTGCAGAGGCGCACGACAATCAAATGCTTTTGAATTAGTTGTATTATAACAGTGGACAAGATCATCCAAATCCCTAGTTTGATTCATATACAAATTCGAATTGGCAAGATCAATATTCAGTGAGTCAATATCAATAGATTTATATTTCCTAAATGTAATTGTTCTAACCGGTCATGCTGGTTTGGCCCTTTTTAAATTACACAGGACTGAGAAATGATCAGAAAACAAATAATCTGAGATTGGAACACCATCTATAACATCATCACCAACACGAGTGATGATTAAGTCAAATATGTGCCCCTTTTCATGAGTTGATTGTCTAACATGTTGTTGCAGTTCAGATGACTCAATAATTTCATACAGATGCACAGCATCAGTGTTATTAATTACGTCCATGTGAATGTTAAAATCTCCTGTGATGAGGAGTGGTTCAGTAGACAGCACAATTGATTCCAAGTAAGTACTGAATTCGGTGAAAAATATACTGGTAGTGATCGATGACAACAGCATAAGCAGCAACAGCAACAACAATAACATCATTAACGACCACGGCGACTACAACGACAACATAGTGGTGTGTCCCAATTTTTATTTTATTTTATTTTTTTTTTCATTTTATGTATACTTTTTAACCTGACTGATAACAATCGTGAATTTGAATTTTAAATTCGAAAGACAACAATAACAACGACGACTACAGCAATAACAGCAACAACAAAAATGTTACAGCAACATCAACATCTATACGTGAAAATTGGACAGAACAAAAATGTGTTGATCGACGATATTTTCTTTGGTTTAATGAATAATGGAAATAACCAAATAAATGTTGTGATCTACTCATTTTTCAAAATATAAAATTCTCAAAAGAGTGGGGGAAAAATACAAGTCTCTAGCCTTGCCTCACAATGAAATGATGTAAATTGCAAAGGTATTTAGTACCTTTCCAGGGCAAAAATTGTTAACATCCAAAACAACTGATAACATCACTCTGAGAAAAATGGACCTCTACATTTTTCTACTGGAATGTTTTTTTTTTTTTTTTTACCCTGACTTTCAATAATATTAAGAAAAAAAGACTTGATTGTGACTTTTAGACTGAAGAACAACTCCTCTTTGCAACATATGCATTGCTTGTTGAAATTCATGACGTAATTTTTTTCAGATTCTGCTCTGAAATAATAATGTTAATAATATAATGATACCAACACTTATAAAGCGCCCTAATCATGCAGGCATGCTCTAAGGCGCTGAACAC
>JAUELU010000042.1:4044665-4057608 GCA_032357145.1 Evasterias troschelii | reverse complement strand
TTGATGAGCAAATCATAAATCGCTTTAAAATTACTTTAAAGTTACTCACAATGCCTTTGGCTTCGACACCGCTTATCGTCAGGTCCGAGAGGGAGGATTTGCGTTGCTGGAGGGCCTCACACACCCGCCGGACCACTACCCGGGCTACGGGTTGACACGACAGCCTCAACGCTGGCTTATCCGTCCGCCGGTTCACACCCACCAAAACCAGTACTCTCCTCATCACCCACAACGCAAATCTCCCCCTCAGACCAACATTCCTTTGGTTTTATACGGCACTACACAACACCCAGAACACCCCATTAGCCCAAATACCTCACTTTACATAAGAGGTAACCCTAACCCAGGGGTTCAATGAATGGTACCTCTTATGTTTAGCCTATAACAAAAGTTCACAAAAATAATATAGGAAGAATAGGAGTAATTTTCCCCAGCTTGTTACACTCGTGGACCATCAAAACACAAAGCAAACCTGTTTGTAAAACCATGACCATAAAAGTTTAGCATCCACTGAAGGGTAGTCCCACTCCCTGCTCCATTGGAATTTTTGGCCTAATGAGAAGTCTGTGCTAGCAAGTAGATATACACATGGTGTTACCGCAAACCAAATATACAGTGGTACTTTTATTACTTTAAATGGCCAGGAAAATCTCTTAACAAAAGCATTTTTGTTTATAAAATAATTTATGTGATTTACAAAAAGTAACATTTAAACTTATTTTGAATTTGTTGTTTTCGACCAGCTAAATGATTACGATCAATTACAGCCATGTTTTTTTAATTTCATTAATTTTTTTAAAAAATGTGCTGGTGTCCCCTTCTGGCTGACTGCCACTGCTATTACACTGCTCCCTCCTAAGACCCTGGCTTGTCACCTACATAATAATGAATCTTTTAATCTCTTTTGGGATCTATATACATACTGCGTACATGAACAGTAATATCAGAGTATTCCAAGACAATCGATTACCAGCTACATCACGAAGCCATTATTGTGGGTTTTCAGGGATAACTGACAAACATTCAAATCATTTTGTAGAATGTAAAGTAGGTTAGTTATGTGACGGCCAAGACAGCCTCTCAGATGTTCCGAGCAAACTACAGCAAACATGAGAGCACACATATTCCAATCTTTAAGCCTTTCAAGGCTGTCACTTTTTTCATCAAGCGTCAGCCAGTGCTGCGATGAAAAGTGCCCAGCATTATGTCAAACCAATTTGAAGAAGTTAATTCATAACTCCTTTCAGTTTTGTATTGGAAATTGTCTCTGGGCCTTAAGAAAACAAATATTATGCTCTTCAGCAATTCAAAGCTTTCTTCTTGAGAACACCTATACGATTGTTTATTGATCAATCTCTTTCTTGGAGATACAAATCAGTAATAATTGTTTGATCATCTGTAAAAATGTTAATGTTATCAACAAACTTAAAACATCCCCCCCCCCATTTTATCCACTCTTTATACAGTGCAAAAGTTTGCTGGGTTGAATCTTGGTATATCATGTACAGAGATTCATGGGGATGATCAATTACATGGGTAAATTCATCCCAGATCTATCTACCAAGTCAGCCCCACTACGCACCTTGCTTGACCAGAAAACTCATTGGATGTGGCTTGAAGTACAGGAAAAGGAGTGGCAAGAAGTAAAAGTCATACTGACAAAAGCGCCAGTGCCCAAAAAGGGAACTAAAATCATCATCCCAACATCAATGCGCCGAAACATGCTTGAGAAAATCCACGCAGGTCACCTTGGCATTGAGAAACGTAAGCGACGAGCCAGAGAAGTCATGTACTGGCCACACATCAAGCAAGATGTAACTGACATGGTGAAAAACTGCAACTCATGTCAAACATACCAGACAAAACAGATGGCAGAAAAACTCCAGCCGCACCCTACTCCCAGATTTGTTCACATTGAACAGTAAAAATTATATGGTCACTTTAGACTACTTCTCACAATTTGTAGAAGTATGCACATTGACAAGCACAACCAGGGGGACAGTGATCAACAACTAAAAGTCTGTGTTTTCGCGACAGGGAACTCCATGTGAAATATTCACTGATAATGGACCCCAGTTTGCCAGTGCTGAATTCAAACGTTTTCAGTAGATTGGGACTTCACACACCACACCAAGTCCCCACTATCCTCAGCTAACAGTGGCCAAGACATCTACCGGGCTTTGCAGATCTACTGTAGTACACCATTGGAGTGCGGAAAATCTCCAGCAGAACTGTTGTGCAACAGACGCATTCGATCCAATCTGCCAATGGTGGATAGCCTGCTCAACTTCAAACATCTCGACAGTAAAGCCTTTAAGCAGTGAAAGGATCAACAAAAGGAAAAACAAAAGATACAACACAACAAGCAATCTGGATCATGTGACCTACCTCAACTACAAATAGGAGATACAGTCAGGTTGCTGGACACCACCAAGAATGTTTGGTCTCAGGGCGGAGTTGTTAAAGCTGCATTGCCAAATCATTCATACCAAGTAGATACAGGCAATGGAATCCATTTAAGAAGCAAAGCTTGTAGGCAATGGTCCCATAAGACATGCATTTGCATTGAGACAGAGAATAATAAGAACAATTTATGTGAACCAAAAGGTCCGAGTTCGAATCGAGAACAAAATATTATAGTAGGTCTCAATGCACAAGCACGTACTAAAAAAATAAATTTAAGTAAACACTTAAAAACAATTACAGACGCAGGACGAAAACAAAACAGTGGACTAACAAAACGGCCTTGCAGGTCTACCAGTAAAGTAATGACCGAAACTGAGTGATCACACTGAGTGATCACACCCAGGGGATCCCACCGAGGGAAAAACAAGCTAGGATTAGGAAATGGGCAATAATGCAAAAAAATAGATTTAATGGCCGTAGGTAAATTTTTGCCCGACAGCCGATACATCAGGGACCCAAGCTGATGAAGAAGATAAATATTCTCACTTTTAAAGTATTATTTGATGAAAAGGGGATCAGCATGTGCGTTAAATTCTGCAATATACTTAGAACAGTGTTGGATTTAGCGTAATGTGTTTTTACAGCGTTTCTCTTCAGGTCCTTCATTTGAAAGTTTTAGAAATTAGTTTTTGACTTAATTAAAAGTTTTCATCAGCAAAACACAAATTGCAAAAATTCAATTGCTTTAAAAACACCCAACTTCGAGAATGCATGAACATTGAACTTGTATCACGTCATTCGAACAATACCTCAATCGCGATAGGCGTATCAACTAGAATGCAGACCATTAGAACTTTTAAACTTCCCCACTTTGCAGTCATGAAAATTAGAACTTCATCCAACTAAACTTCTTTATTTAAATAAAGAAAGATGTGTTGATATTACATTGAACTGAACTGTAAAAGCGCCCTCTCTTGTTAGAGATTAACCAGGTTCAAGATGGCTACCTCAGTATAACCCATAGAAATAGAACCCGGAGAACGCTGAGCTTGACCGCCCTCTTTGTTGTCTGTGGACTCGGCGTATCGATACCACGCGACACGCGTGTATGGCAAAATGCCAATGCACAGCTGAGACCGTTTCTACGTGTTTTCATTGGTCAATGTTCATGACATCTACTGTATGGCAAAATATTACCACTGGCTTAATGCTAATTTTGCCATACACGCGTTAAAAAAATGGCGTACGCATGTAAAAATTGTCTCACAATGATATTGCTTGCACAGTTCCCCGGGTTCTATTTCTATGGTATAACCACACATACAGAAATGTAACAGTTCATGATTCACAATAAATATAAAGTAAACCTTGCCATCCGTGTCTTGTAAAATCACAACAATGTGTTAGGTGACAATTTATATGATGTCATGAGATCATCATGATCACATGTCACATAATGTCACAATAATGAAGGTGCAATTTTTGGAGACATGATATCTAGGAAAGTAACTCTCATCGAGTTGAATCTTGGTAAGCCCATAAACATGGACGCGTTACAGGTGAAAATTTATATGATGTCATGAGGTCATCACATGTCCTTTAACATCAATAATAAAGGTTGTTCGGTCGCGGAGCGATGCCTTCAAAATCTGGTCAGATGCGCAGAGGGATCCCCTTAAGATGGTGGCCCTGGACTTCCAAGAAATGTCAAAAACTGCTGAGTTCCGGAGTGACTCATTGGCTGTTTCGCAGACATGGCAGACGGATCTCTGGATTGGTTCACTCCTTAATTGCCCTTTGCCTTCTGACCCGCACCCTTTTGGTCAGGTGACTCCCAAGTCTGTGTAGGCCTACACTGTACTTCCAAATCCCTCCTCACAGTAGTGTGGGTGGGGTCTACGAACGAATACTTACCTGTAGAGAGCAACTACATTTGCATGTTCCTCTTACCGCCGCTAAGAGTTTTATATATCCTACTTTTAAACCTGCTTTTAGTGGTTGCACGTACTCAGGCGTGGATTTACAAAAGGGGTTCCTAAAAAGTTAAGATCAAATAAGCATCCTTGTCCTAGAGTTTTTAATTTGTTTCAACAAAAACTAACAAATGATTTGTGTGTTAATTATGAAAGCTAAAACTTGTGTTATACAAATTGTAATTATTATTTTTGTTGGTCAGATTTGTTCATAGATCTAATTTAAAAACAATGATTTGATTTCAGAAAAATATATGTTGTTTGCTTGACATGTTTTCTCGCTCCGATACGCGCAAGACTTGCACAGTCTATTACGGCGTTATTTTGATTAAAAGGTTGGCCAAAAAATTAATTAAAACAACAAAACCAGACAGACCTAATGACAACATTCATTCTCCTCTACTCCCGTCCCTCCCCACTCATTATGTGGTTTTAAGTGAGGACCGGTGTGTTATTTAAGAAATCTTAGAGTATGGTGCAAAATGACAACATCTGGGTAGAAAATACAAAATCCAATGAAAAAGGAAGTGTAAATCCCCTCCATGGTAGGCATACCTAGTATTAGGTTTCAGTCTAAATGGGCTGGCCCCTTATCAACACTGCATACAAAATTCCAACCATCTGTATTACAGCAGCAGTTAGAAATACATGCAATCAATCCACATTATGATTTGTTTGGGTTTATTTGAGATTGTGTAGGCCTGCCTCTGGTTAATTGATTGATGAATTTATATATTTAAAAAAAAACAAAATTAGGCCTATTCACCAGATTTGGTAAGAGGCACTTCAACAATGCCACGATTGCAGCAGACAATGGTAAAAACAGGGGGAATTTTTTTTTTTATAAGTAAAATATAATAATAATGTGCTTTAAACATAAATATTCAAATGTGTGTGCATCTGATTTTGTCTTTGAGTTTTATTCTGGGTTTAAATTTTCTCAAGTTATCAAAAAATATTACAACGCTAAACAAACCCCATAAATCACCAAAAGCAAAAGCTAATTAAAAACAGGGATCAATCCACATAATATACAAGTTAAGGGGGCACAGTGAATGGGGGGGGGGGGTTATTGCATTTAAGTGGGGGTCAGTGATGGGGATCATGGTCTTATTTAAGAAGCATTTTCCTCTTCTTTCCCTTTTTTTGTCAGCACCATTGTGGTTGTTTTCAGGGGGGGGGGGGGGAGAGGAGACACTTTTTATTAGGTGACCTGTCAAGATAGGTCTCTATTACTGTATGCATTGGTTTGTACACATCTCTCAGCAACAAAACATGTTTTTTCTAATTAACAAAGTGACCTATCTGTATAGGAATTAATTACTCATTAAAATAGGTGCAGGGATAAAAACACATTGAAAGTTATGTATGAAGAACGTTGTCAGCTGTATTTTTGTCTTTAAAATAAATAACTAAAATTAGTATAAGCAGACCCCGAAACAGCAGTTTGAAAAGTATAGTGTAATAAATTGATAATTGCTTACTCATTGGATGAATAACAACATCAAAAAATACAAGACAACAAATGTTTTAATATTGTTATGACCAGCATTCCTAAGTTCAATCAATAATTTTCAAGCAATAACAAAGACAAAATAAAAAGAAACTAAGAAATAAGACCTTAAGTACACAACAAGCACAGGACCCACTAAACCCATTAAACAGCATTACTATACCTACCGTTGTAAACTGCCCTGTCCAAACTCATTATACAAAATGATGACCCCTGAGTGCCTCCTTCATTTCCCCTTCTCCCACTTTACATTTTGCAACATTTTATCTGCACGAATCGCGCTCCCTTATTGTGCAACTTATGTGAAGTATTAAGTGCATCATATAAGATCATCACAGAATTTCATTGCCTTTAAAATTTTGAACTTGCATGCATTATTAAATTGATCATGTTTTGTATATATTATGCAGTTTGCAGAACAACACAAAGTAACACATGGTTGCCGGTAGACTGGCTACGTTATTTGTTCTCTCCACATTTGTTCCTTTTGCACAGGGTATTTATTGCAAAAACCAAGACCCCTGCAAGTATAACTACATTAGGAAGGGGCAATTCCTATCCGTCATTTCGCACGTTATCTGAGTCACGCCAGTAGCGATCGATCAATCATAAGCATTATGGTTTTACTATTTATAATGTTGATATTGTTGCAGCAGTATATAGCTGCTTTTCACACGACCATTAGTTATTTTACGTGCAAATGCAAATGTAAACACAAGGAGGTGCAGAGCACCCTCATAACTGGTTACCTCCATGGTTATTCTGAGAGAAGAAAGCAAAACAATCAGAATATGATGGGAAGGAGGTTTAATGAAACATACGTTCAGTTTTAAGGCTTATAAACCATGACTATAAACCATGTTTTTAAGATGCTTCAATTTCCATGAAAATCAAATCCTCATAAAAAATTGTGATGTTTTATGGTTTGTAAACCATGATTTAAAAACCATTATTTTGATGACCAAGAAACTTGTTTTTTTATAATGATTAAATTTTCCCCCCAGTGTGATGGGAGTCTATGAATGATACTTACCCGTAGAGCCACTACTAATGCATTTTCCTTAACCGACAGGTTTAAATCGCTAAAAGTATTAATATATACGCAACAGCGCCCTCACTTGACCAAGCCACAAAGCCTGCGGCCTGGCCGCCATCTTGTATCCTCTTTTCTCCAAGGTCACCCAAAGGTACCTCCAGAGGATCGAGCTGACGTGGGGAGGAGGGAGGGACGCTTTCCCGTAAGTATCGTTTGTAGACTCCTACCACACTATGGGGGGGAGATCTACTTCACTCAACTTACCCGTAGAGCCACTACTAATGCATCAACACGCACCGTGAGAAGGTGGAGGGTCGCGAGATGCTGTTGCACAAGAACTAAGCTACCCATAGCATGGAAGAAACAAATCTTGTTGTAGCAAAAAATGTACAAGTCTAGAGCATCAAATACACAATATTGTTCTCACTGTACATGTATGTCTAAAGCTGGCCTGTAGGTCTATCAGCTCTCAGCGGGCTTGTCCTCTCGGTTGGCGGGGGGTTGGTGCTGCCAACGCCGCTCTCCCCATTGCTCCATCTTGTTGGAGGACATCCTTCAAACAGCAAGATGTAAAGGTGCTTGATGTCTTCCAGCTTGCTGCCTGGATGATGTCGTTGATGGGCATGCCCTTGAAGAATGCCCATAATGCTACCATACCCCGGACTTTGTGAACATGGACAGGGGTTTCAAGTGGGGTAGGTCAAGCATCTGTTGAAGCTGCCTTGATTGCCTGCACTATCCAGCGGGTGATCGTGTCTTTGGAGGCCACTCGATGTGGGGGAATGGAAGTAATAAGAAGCTGCTTGCATTCTCCTCGCAGATGTTTTGTGCGGCTCAAGTACCACTTAGCGCCTGTACTATTGGGCTTCATAATTTATCTGTCGGGACAGCAGACACCGACTTAATATCTAGCATAAAAATGTTTGGCGGGTGAAAAGATGGTGACTGATTCTTTGTCAGAAAACCCACCCTGGGAATCAGTCGCACCCCTCCCTGCTCCCAACGTATGTGCCCGGGAGCTATCGTCAGAGACTGGAGCTCACTCCGTTGGCGAGCGGTGGCTCTCGCTAGAAGAAAAGCTACCTTGATTGATGCCTTAGTTAGAAGAACCTGACCCAGAGGCTCGAAGGGAGGTTTTGTTAATGCCTCTACAATCTGCGATAGGTCCCAGGAGGGAACTAACTTCTGGGTCGGAGGGCGCTCAACAAACATGCAACGGATCAGCTGGGACAGGGCTCGGTTGTCCAACGTCCGTAAATCCTGAATGGACCGCAGCGAACGCTGAGCAGTAGTTGCGGAAAGTGCCATTAGCAAGGTGTTTGTGGAACAGGTATACCAGGAAATCCCCCACCACTCCTACAGGTGCACTGGTGGGATTAGTAGTCTGCCCCGTGCACCATTTGTGAAAATGACGTAGTCAGCTGGCATAAACTCCTCTGGTAGATGCCTGCCGACTGTGTGCTGCAATGGCTGCAGCGTTTTCTGATAGGCCTGCTGCTGACAGAGAACTCTTGACAACGTCCTACATGTTGGGTGCAGCTCAGCTGGAGCTGGGTGAAGAAAACCCGATGATGGTTGGAACAGAATTTTGGGCCTCTGAGGCAACATTACTGGGTGCGCTACTAGCAGTTTAACTAGCATGGTGAACCAGGGTTGTCGGGGCCAGAAGGGCGCTATCAGCAGCACCTTGCAGTTGTCGACAACAGGGAGATTTGGGGGTAGGCGTATGCCAGCAGTCTGTCCCATGACATCGAAAACGCGTCTGTGTGCCATGCCAGCGGGTCGTGTCCCCATGAGCAATACACCTGGAGTTGCGCTGATGCAAAAAGGTCAATGTGCGGATGGTCTATCCAGGTGAAAAGCAGCTGCACGACGCTGGGGAGCAACGTCCACTCCGTCGGTACAATCCTTCCTCGTGACAGTGCGTCGGCGAGATCGTTGAATTTGCCTAGGACGTGGATCGCAGAAACCACTTCCTTGTTCGCCTGGCACCATTGGGAAAGTTTACATGCAGGTAGGCACAGGCTTGCTGACCGAGTACCCCTCTGGTGGTTGATGTATGCAACCACGGTGGTGTTGTCGCATCTGATGCGGACCTGGCATCCCCTGATCAGTTGATTGAACTGTTCTAGGGCCTTCAAAACTGCCAACATCTCCAACAGGTTGATGTGAGACGATTGGAGCTCCGGCTCCCATGTCCCTGCGATTTGGTGGGGGGGAAGTGATGCATCCCAACCCATCAGGGGTTGAATAAAGGACATGCCCCAAGCCCCGTTTTCCTCTAGCAGCCACCACCGGAGGTGCGGGAGTATATGGTGGCCAATATGGACTGGATGATTTATTGGATTCCGTTTCGGTCAGTAAAAAGCCAAGAGATGGAGCTGGAGCGGGCGCATATGGAGCATATGCACCATAAGTCCATATGTCCACCATACTGGCCATAAGGCCCAGTAATTGTAGCCACGCTACTGCTGGTACCGTTGACTCCCGAAGGAAGAAATGAACACTTTGCCACAAGTTCGACGGACGCTCCACTGTCAGGCAGGCGACATAGAACGGTTGAACGGTTCACTTGTCGTCTGCACTGTACTTGGTTACCAAGTCGTCGTCCGACTTGCCAAACCCGCCTGAAGGGTGCACGCTAAGCGCGGTGCAGTGGGTGGCGGTCTGCTCTGGGTCTGGGGAAGATTGAGCTGTTCACCCCGTAGCCAGCCCTGGACCGCGCCCGATCCTGCTACCAGAGGTGCAACACCGGGGAGACTTTGGGCGAGTCGCAGTGGCATCCCGGTGGCTCCACCTGACATAGCAGCTAGGGAGGCCGAGATGGAATGGAAAGCTGCCATAAAGTTGACCTTGGATACAGAGTCGTCTTGGCGACTCGTTTTCCCACTACGGCGGGGTGATTGCCCCGAAGTAGAGTCTGAAGAAGAACAGGTATTTGTTTACTTCTTCTTCACCGTGGTAAGGGCTTTGTCAAGAAGGGTGCAGGGCCTCTTGAGACCAGGAGCCCGGGTGGCTTGGGGGGTAGAAAACCACTGGTGCCGCTCGCTGGGTTCGGGGCTCGAATGAGCCCGTCTCCAAGCGTACCCTTCATAGCTGGTGCAAAGAACCTTCCCCTTACCAGCCAGCTTGGCTTTTATCCCCACCTTGCGTTTAGTGGTCGTAACGGAGGACTCACTCAAGCCTACTGATCGACCTGCAATGCCCCCGGCACTCACCAGTGCCGGGCGAACACCGTGCCTTGAAGGGGACACTACCGTGTCCACACGACGTGTCCAGGGCGGGTTCTGAGCCCGGAGGCAAGCACATGATGCCTCAGCTCGAACCCCTGAAGGAGGTGCTATCGGACCCGGGGACTTTCCAGCTACCCTGTTACTGGCCGATGCTCCCCAAGCCATATGATTCTCCATAGAGAAAAACTTCAAGAAATCACTCAAAAATACTCAAAAAATTGCTCCCCAAAACACTAGAAAAACGACTACTACTATAAAAAAAACACACACGTAACTCTACACTGTACACTGTTTATTCAATACGTTAACTCTTTACGAAATACTCAACACTCTTAAAGCTTCGGGTTGGCGCTATGAGAAAAGAGGAATACAAGATGGCGGGCAGGCCGTAGGCTTCGTGGCTGGGACAAGTGAGGGCACTGTTGCGTATATATTAAAACTCTTAGCGATTTAAACCTGTCGGTTAGGGAAAAATGCATTAATAGTGGCTCTACGGGTAAGTTGAGTGAAGTAGACTTCATGGTTTTTAAACCATGATTTATAAATGTTGATTGTATCTCAGTGGTTTACAAACAATATTTAAAATGCACAAAACATTACTTACCTGATGTGTAAATCATAAAATAATTTTGAAAACACTTAATTGTTATTAACCATGGTAAAAACATGTCAAAAATGTGCTAAACAACTAATTGACAAACGGAACCCCATAATGGAGTATATGAAAAATGGTCCATCTCAAATTTATATGTGTGTATGTTTTTCCAATGAAAGTCAATTGCAAAAGGTTCGCCAATCAGCAAGTTTCACCAAGACTGTTTCTTTTCATCTTCAATGTAGATTTGTTCTCTATGTTGTCACAAACCCCCCCCCCCACCAAAACCAAACCAAAACCCATAAAAATAAAATGTGTGTTGTCTTTATAGGAGAAAACAAATAATGCAGTTTTCAAGATAACAACCTTCAGCTGACTATACAAACTCTACTTTGATTGACAGATGAGTTATGTTTATGGTCAGCGCTTGCAGCTCTTTTTTCCCTTGCACTTTGTCGTAGTTGTTCAGACTGTAACTTGACGAGCTGTTCTTGAAGGTGAAGGACAAGGTTGTTGTTTTCTGCCATTTTTTTACTTTGACAATTCAACTCTTCTCTTAACTTGTCTATCTCTTCTTTCATCTTTTTTTCTCTATCCTAAATAAATAACAAGATTGGTTACAATTAGTTTTAGATTTAAAATCAGAACATTATTGTGCCAAATTTTCATGAACAAATGGTTGTTCTGTACACCCAAGGGGGAAAAAGGCACCCAAGCAAAAGCCACCCCTAAGGGTGTACAAAGCCCATGGACCTCATCATAGAGTGTGCATTCCCAGTGTAACAATTCCCAGTGTAACATGTGTTTGTTGCGTAACAAACACTGGGGGTTTCAGTTGATGGAACAAAAAGAGAAAAACTGCATGTCATATTCAATAATTTGGTAAAGTTTGGTGGTTATATACCAACAGGAACTCTTTAAACTTGCTGTTTGGATCGTAAAGAAAGATCAAAGTGGGATCATGATTAATTGTCAAATGTTTAGTTATGTACAAGATGGCACAAAGACTACAACTCTGTGACATGTGGTTCAGAAGATTTGAATTGATAAATAATTAGCTTTGATTGAATGTAATTTGACACCTGATGACGCCACAATGACGTAAATATGTTTTTCTTTCTACAATATGTTTTATAAGCTACCATATGGAATCAGATTTGTCCACATGCAATGCCTTCGAACGAATACAACCTTTTGGTGTAGATTTTACACACATTGATAGAGAGTGCTGTAACATGTGATGAAGTCATAATAATTAGTATTAAAGAGCTTTAAACATTAACAATAGCACATATCCCTTAAACACTCCGTAGTACTTTAATAGTTCGCTTGATGTACCAGAAATCAGTAATCACGAGAGGGTGTTCAACAAAATCACCATTGAAAATGAATGTCGTCGATTCGCCACAAATTGTCACAAGAGAGTGGTATGCAAGATCACCATTGAAAGTGACAAAGTCACATCGGTTGCCATGAATTTGAAAACATCTTTAGTACAGGTAAATGTGAATCAATCATGATGTCATGTTGTTTAATGTTCTTAAGTAAGAGCATTCATTCACTTTAAATTGATGTATTGGTTGTGTTGTTTGCAACTGTATTTTCTGAGATCGTACCGTCACAAGTTTCACAGTTGCAAAGAAGTGTAATTAAAGTAATAATATTTTGGGTTGATCAAAGACAATTTGACTAGAGCAAGATTTGAACCACTGACCTCCAGATTAACCTGCCGCGCTCTACCAACTGAGCTGTCTAGCCCTATGTAGGCAGTCTCCCTATTTTGACAATATTTTTGTTCTGGGAATGCCAGTCAAAATTCAACCGATAACTGCCGTGTAGCCAGGGAGCACACCCAAGTATACTATACTTGTGGTTTATTATTTAATAGTAACAATAATAACGAGACATTAGGTGTTTGTCCTTACACAAAGCTGTTCCGTTTTGTTTTACTTTGATTAAACTCTCTAGACCTTTAAAGTTAGTTTGACTCTTTTACAAACCAATCCAGCTCAAAAGCTTGACTCTTTTACAAACCAATCCAGCTCAAAAGCGTGTATAAACAATCGACATAATCAGGCATGTGAGCGGGTCACAGAAAAAAACGCAGATGTGTCCGGATTTTGGGCAAATCCGTGTCCGGATTTTGGGCCAACGCTACAGTCTGAATATCAGGCTTTTTCCTGCAGC
>JAUELU010000042.1:4016016-4029677 GCA_032357145.1 Evasterias troschelii | reverse complement strand
GAGCAGAGAAACACTGTTGCATCAAAAACTATCCAGAAGCAGAGAAACACTGTTGCATGAAAAACTATCCAGAAGCAGTGAAAAATCAATAATTCAAGATGGAGTTTTTCACCCAAAACAAAAGCACCTGCAAAAAGTCAACTGCAGTTGCATGTCTCAGTTATATACAAATGTACAAAATCAGCTGCTTTTGCATGACTTGCAAATAACAATAAGTCACTACAGCGTCTTGGAGCTCCAGAGTGCCCTACTTCTTTCGTATCCCGTTATATTTTATACAGGGATTTGGCCTTTTTCCTGTGCCTGTGGTGGGCTGGTGACCGGGCTGCCGATTTAGGACGTTGCAAAACCTGCGAAGTGACGAGAATTGATCGGGGGGATCTGTTGTTCAACCACACAATCGGGAAGACCATCCGTGAGACAGTTCGTCACGTATCGTCATACAAAAGTTAGATGAGGGGGAAATGGATCCCGCTAAGGCAGTTCAGGAAATGGTTGACTTCGCAGTTGAGTCTGGGGTTGTTTGACAGAGGGATATCTTTTCAAGCCTACCTCTGCAAATCGGAAGTTATTGGTCAACAAGCCTTTTGCAGGCAACAACCTGAATAACTGTCTGAAAGTTTATTTTGCGGGCTCGGAAGACGCCACCGATCGCCAACTTCGGTCGCATGAGAACAGGGTAGGTGAGGCTGCAACCTTGGGCGCCACTGAACCGCAGGTCATGGACCACTGCAGGTGGGCCTCTCAAAAAACATTCAAATACTACACTGAGGTGAAAAAGGTGTCAAGGATGCAAGGCACAGTGAAGTTGCTTCATGATGGGGATAGGCACAAATCCCCCAGCGGCTGATCTGGCTTGGGACTTCTACCGTGTTTTAAACACAAATTTCAGAGTCAAGAGGGCCTTCTTAAATTCGTAGCAGGACCCTGGGTTGGAGTAGCTAGAGGTCGTAACGATAATAACCAAAATAATAATAATAATAATAATAATACTAAGAAGAAGAAGAATAAAAGTACATGTATAACAATAATTAATACGTACATGTTTCATCACTACCACTGTTTCATCACTACAGCTGTTTCATATACTGATGATTATCTAACTTTTTGTAAACTTTCAAGTTTGTGTGAAACAAGGAAATGTGTTTTTGTTGGCCAACAAAAATGCTCACATTTGGTGTTTGCATGAATTCCCCTATAAACTAGTCATAGATTTCCGAGCCGGAATTTTCACAGAGGGAGCCAATATATGTCACAGAGTGCTGTGAATGCATGATTATCAGTTTGAAAAGAGCCCGTACCATGCATGTAAAATGTACTCTTAACATTTCTGGTTTAAATTTGGTACTACACAGGTTACGTGAACATTGAACCTATGATCAATGGAACAGAACAACCAGACGCAGTGCCTTTACTACATGTATATACACAGTTTAAATGGGGGTCAATACATACATGGGCTTTAATTTTAATGCCTGATTTTGACCAGAAGTAAGGCCAAATTGGTAACATAAAAGGTTTGAGCAAGCTGAAACACCTACAAAGTGATGTAAAAAGCTAAATTATTAGTGGTTCTTGAGATATGAACTTTTGAAATTTTAAACTTCCGGTTTGAACCTTTTTAATGATAAAGATTGTGAAAATCCATTGTATGATTTATTCATTGTATAATTTAATTTAGTGTAATTCAACACATGATGACATCATCACAACATCACTACAACTGTGTCTTCTATCAATAAAGATCTAACTACATTTGAAGTGTAAAGGTTTGGTAAGATTTGGAATAGTATTATGAGTGGTTCTTGAATTTTTGAAATTGTTTAAACATGAAAACATTCTTGATTTGATACGGATTTCCAAAGATTTAGAAATTCAATGTTTAACAACTTTGTAATTTAAAATCTGATGACGTACATGCTTCATCACTACAGCTGTTTCATCACTACAGATGTTTCATATACTGATGTTAATCCGGTTTGAACCAGAAGTCAAGGTCAATGGGGTCACAATCTCTGTAGTATTTGCATTTTTTTGAAGACCTGTCCAATTATAGATTGTAAAAATCCATTGTGTGGTTCCTAAGTTATGATTTTTAATGAAATTTGACACCTGGTGACAGCATCATGGCCTCACTTCAACTAGTGTTGTTTTCCATAGTAACGATCTAACTACATGTGAAGTTTAAAAGTTGTGTTACTTTTGGAAGTGTGTCTTTGTTAAAGGACAATCGCAGGAGAAAAGAAGAAAAAGAAGAAGAAGAACTAGTAATGTACGTGTTTGTAAAAGTACAAACACTAGGTGTTCAGGTTTTCAATGAAAGTAGGTCGTCTGCATAAAGGTAATTATGTTTACTAGTTTTGAAACAACTATCGGAAATTTGGTCATAGACGTCAACAAAAATGTATTTTGAACTGGTTTTTAACCTGCCGCTAATGACGTCACCACTCCTATACGTGTAAACAAAATCCTTGCCAGACTTTAAAAGTGTTGTTAAAAACAAATTTTAAAAACTTGTTGTCTAAAAAACAAAAAACAAAGAACCTCAACCTAAAATCCCTTGGGAGGGATTCGAACCCACTACATTTGCACTGGAAAAGCAGAAGTCTTACCACCAGACCACCAAGCTAATGTGTCTTTGTTTGCAATTAGTGCTCACATTTAGTGTCTTTTCATGGATAAGACTAACACAGCCTTATGCCAAATCAGGCTTCATGGACTTTCTGATCAATAAACCTTGTGATAAATTGAGCGATAAAGCCAGCCACAAAGCTATTGCATAAACACAGTAAACGCGGGTCAATACATACGTAGCTTTTACTGTCCGATTTCTACCAGAAGTTAAGGTCAAAATTGTATCATCTCTATGCAAAAGTTTAAGCAGGGTAACAGATGTACAATATGATGTAAAAATGTGATGAAATGATAAGTATTTATTGAGATATGAATTTTTGAATTACTTGTTCCCCAAACAATAATAACTTTGTTCCCTTGAAATACAGTCTTAATCAATTAAATAAAAAATGAAAAAATTCTAGCACACAGATTTGATGCCGTATGGCTCTTGCATTGCCAAATTCTCTATTGTACCGAGTCCTCTCATAGTTTCCTTTTTTGAGGCAGCAGGTGTGTGCATGTGTGCTTCCTGACTTGTACCGATAAGACAGTCTTTAGATGCTCATTGATACGTCTCCAGTAGCCTCCACAGACACTTTATAACCTGACTCCTCCAATCGTCCAGCAGCCAATCAGGTATGAGGACTAGCACTTTATAGCATGAGGTAGACGTTTTTAGACCTTGCTATTCGACAGGCCGGATTTTCCACTTTTTCTTCAATTTCAATTACCATTACCTTCAAATAAACTTAATAATCTTAAGTTTGCCTATCTTATACATATTCAAGTGTCACTGGAACAACCTTTATATCCATAATAAACCGAAATTGCCACCACGATGGCGTCCAGCTTTAAAATGCCTGCTATCATTGGTGCATCTGCTTGCTCAACCACGGCTGTTGTCAGTGAAACCGGTTCCACCAGGGAATCTCCAAGTAGCGATTTTAACATTCTTCATGAGGATCTTGGCACCATAATTGGAGTCATTCACTCTAAATTGGATACAGTCATCTCTAATCAACAAAGTATTCTGCATAGAGTGTCTACTATAGAAGAGAAACAAGCTGGTCTTGAAGCGGCAGTCTGTTTCACTTCTGACTCCATTGAAGCACTTCAAGAGCAGGCCATCATTTCAACCACTAATTTGCCTAATATGAGAAACAGCTGCAAGAGTCTGCAACCACTCTTACTGATCTCCGGGATGTAATGAGGTACTTCAACTGGAGAGACACTCTCGCAGTTTTAATCTGCGCTTTGTAGGTATCTCAGAAGAGCCTGCTGAAAACCCAGCACTCGCACTACAAGCTCCTGAAAGATATTAACTTTGATCTTCCTGACATCGCTATTGAGAATGCTCATCAACCTGGTTCATGCCAACCTAGTAAACTTTGTTCTTTATATAGGAGCAAAACAAAAATATGGTAAACAAGGCTCAAAGGCATTTTTTCAGTAACTGCTAGTGTGCTCTCTTAGAACACATCATTTTTGCAGCACAATAAGTTACTGAAAAAATGCCTTCGAGCCTTGTTTACCATATTTATGTCCCACATCCGATGTTGTTTTGCAATACTTACAATGATGCTCCAAAGTTGATTTTCTTTACATTCTTAGGATCTGTTTTCACCCTTAAAAAAAAAAAAACACATACATGTAGCCAGTCAAATCATTTTTTTCACAGTGTTTTAGTTTTGGTATCTGGCTTCTATCTCGATTAGTTCATTACATGTAGATGTTTATAAACCCAGATAAAAATAATAATAATAGCTTGCATTTTAATAGTATTAAAAATAAGTAAACAAAGTACGCAAAGGAGACAAATTTTGAGTATGCAAGTAAATCAAGTATTTAAGCTGTGGCAAAAAAAAGTAGCTTTTGAAATGTTGTCAATAATATTGTTCGAGCCAGGGTAGCTAGAACAACTAATTTACAATCAAAATCGAGCAAAGCTTTGGATTCTACTGCTTTAAAAATGGATTTGAATGGGTTTCATGAGACATCATAATAATGTTTTTTTATGTATGAAAATCTGTTAGTTTAAACTTCATGACAGGGATTTTAAGTACAACAGGCCTAAAATTACAACATTTTTAGAGCAAGGCCACTTTGGCCTTGGATTTGGAGCGAGCCAAATTTTGGAGGGCACCTAGTAGATAGGGCATGATGGCCAAAAATGTAATTAAAAAAAAGACACTAAGGCCATTAATTAATTATTAGTGGTAAATCAAAATAACACAATAATGCATTAGTTACCCTAAAAAAAGCAATTAAAAAAATATATATTTTAATTTGAAAATTGACCAGAGGTTCCCCCATGGGTGGTAAACCTGATGAAACAGTTTGCATGAATAAGATATTGATAAATCATATTTTATTCATAAACAAACCGAAAACTATAAGCCAGCAGATGTCAACACACTTTCCAGGTTTAAAAGAACACAACACCCACTCCTCAGGGTCACAAAAACACAAAGACATGGCACGCCCAGCTTGTCTTTTGAGTGAAGCCAAGAGTATTACAAAGTAAAACAATTGTATACAAACTGTAGAGGATCAGCCACAAAGACACCGCGCTTGGCTTGTCTTTTGTTGAGTGAAGCAAGAGTATTACAAACTTAAAACAATTGTTACAAACTGCAGAGGATTAAGATAAGAGTAATTGGATCTGATAGGAGTGACAATCATTCTCCCTGCATGGACATGTCTTGATAGTGTCTGGGGGCTAACATTTAATGAAGAAAGGGACCCCCAACTGTCGGCTTCGTTTGGGTAAAAAGAAATGTTTTATTTAATTATTTGCAATTGGGGAAAAAAAGTTTCCCGGTCAATCTGAACATGCGACCGACAGGCGTTAAAGAGGTAGATAATTTTAATCTTTAGTTGCATTTTGTGCCAGTCGGTAGGATGCTCATTTAGTCTTTGTGGCGGTCGGCAGAAGCTAGTGCCGGTTACACCCGACCGGCGCTGACCGACGTGGCTACAAGGCTGTGTTCGAGTATAATGTACAATTGAAAATAAGCACTAATAAATCCATACACAGAGGTCAATAAATATTTCTGTGATTTTTTTTCTTAAAAACCAAAATGTTACATGTAGGTACAATGTTGGATAGACTACTCACGCCTTAAGCATATGCTAAGAAACTACATGTAACTGTTTCAAATTTTGACTACCAAATAAAGGTACACTGTCAATAATTCCCTTCAACTGACTTGTGACTCAACGCAGGAAACATGGTTTTGAAGGTAAAACCCTACCCATAATGTAATCTGTATCTTACCCTAGCCCTATATAGGACTCTTCCTCTGTGCTGTACACAGATACAGAGTCCTAAATATTAGGGCACATTTCTGGGGCGGAAAAATGTTAAAGCTTCATAACTCAAATCTTACCTGCAAGAAGCCATTAATTTCAATGGATTCACATGCCATGGCGGCATACATTTTTCTGTGGTGAAATGGTCGTCATATATTCCTCATTAATCCATCATTTTCATGAAATAATGCAGCTCTCAATGTTAAAAAATTCTGCAAACTTTAAATAAAGAAAAACCAAGATGCTGGCCTTTGAATGAGTCCGCGTATGTTTGCGTGGGCACACCGCAAAATGCACCAAATTTATATCACACTTTTTGTCACAGTATCTTGACAGCACAGCGTTAACATGCAAACGCAACGCACGATGTGCGCGTCATGCACCCTGCATCTTACATGCGAATTTGCGCGTACGCACGGCAGACACTGTGACAAGACGAACAAAACAGGTGTTTTTTCAACCTAATTGGGAGCTGCATTATTTAACGGAAATGACGGATTATTGAGGAATATATGACGTCCAAAACCCACCGCAGAAAAATGTATGCTGCTATGTAATGTGAATCTTGTGAAATTCAAGTGGCTTCTTGCAGGTAAGATTTGACTTATGAAGCTTTGAAATTTTTCTGCCCCAGAAATGGTACCTGATCTCCAGGACGTCACTGTAGTACAAATACGAAAGTGAAAGGCCGCCAGGGCTATATCTTACCCATGTGTTTCTGTCTGGATATCACATGAACTTGAATCACTTGATAGTTGTAGGCCACTCTCTGGTGAAAATATATTGGCTGTACTTGTAGAAGTCTCTTTTGTTACACACTGGACATTTTGGTAAAAAAACAACTATGCCTTATTTATTATGAAATACATTATAACTTTTAATAATAATGAGACATTGAGTGTTTGTCCACAAGAATGAACACAACACCGTCAGATAATGCTGATAACTAGTGACCAAAGTTGATTTTGTTCAGTAATCACCTAAATTGTGGTGTACTATTCAACTTTTCAGTCCCGCCGTAATAATTCCGCGTCCAGGGTTATTTCTCAGTCCCGCCCGTAATATTTCGCCCTCCCCGGTTATTTCTCAGTCCCATAATATTTCCCCACCCGGGATATTTCCCCGTTCGCGGTTTATTTCCCCTTCCCGTTTTTTTCTCAGTCCCGTAGTATTTTCCCATTCTTGGGTTATTCCTTAGTCCCTTAGTATTTCCCCGTCCCGGGTTATAGTTGTAGATGTATCATGCCGACATTTCCGATACCATGCTGAAATCTTTTAAACAGTTGTATAAACAAATTTGAAAGGACATGCAGTATACTACGTCTGCTTGATCCTGAATATTCAGCAAGCAAAACCCCAAATCAGTCTTGTGTTATGAAACTCCAAACAAAATTAGCCATGATGTCAGATGGCGACTGCAATTTACGCTTGGAATTTTCAACATCTTAGGAGAAATCAAACCCAACATACATGTATGAGGACAAATTTACTCAAATAGTAAGTCAAAGTGCAACACAACGAGAATCAGAATTCAACGTGAGCTTCACATCACTAGCCGGTCAACCGTGCCTGACGGATGGCGTGGCTCAAGGCCGGGAGGCTTGTTTACCACAACCACAATCTTTGGCCAATATGTTGGTTAAAAAAAGAAGACCGTAATTTGTAAATAATGTCTGATGATGTTGAACGAAGACTTGGTAGTTGTAGATGTACCATGCCCGACATTTCCAATATCATGCTGAATTTTTAACAACCCAGTTGATTTATAAACACAATTTGAAAGGATATGCAGTTGGACAGTGTACTCAATTTTGATCCCCAAAATAATAATAAAATAATTTGTTTGTTATCAAATTCTCTATATTTTGTATTGACGCACATTTATTAACATTTTACAAAACATCTGTGATACAAGGACTTTGTTTAAAAACAATTTTCACACGATTCCCTCCCGGTTCCCCAAAAAGGCCAAGAGAGCGCACTTGAGCATGCCGCGAGCGCTTTTGTGCGTGAAACCATTCCAAAATAACATAATATTTAACAATCATCTTCATACAGGAATGAGCATGGAGCAATTAATAAGAGTACAATGAAGTACCAAGAGCCATTGAAGAAGGACAAACTCGACCGGCGGCTTGTATTGTCCCTTTTGGACCAAGCAGAGCTGGAATATCCTGATCATATTTTTGATCGGAAGTCGTTCACCAAAATACGAGCCTTAATTGTCACTACCGCTGAACAGTATTTGCAAACATCTCCTGGGCCAACTTTGTAATATTTTGATAAGGTTTTCGATGTATTTTTGTTTCGAACTAAACATGATTTCGATTGAGTTGTAAAAACAATTGTTAAAGTAATGATGTAATTAAAATAATATCATGGCAATCCAAAAATTGCTAGCCAGTGTTTGTTGTTTGTTATTATATATACATTTAAAAAAATATTATTACTTATTTTAAGTTCGGATAATATTGATATAATAATAATTCCACGCGTCCCCCAGACTTTCACAGTCCCGCCTGTAATACTTCTCCCTCCCGGGATATTTATCGTTTTATGTTTCCTGCCAAATAATATTTCCTAGCCCGCAATTTCTCAGTCCCATATTATTATCCCGCCTGGCTATGTCTCAGCCCCGTCAAAATTCCCCGTCCTGGGTAAGTTATCAGTCTTGTATATTTTTTTTGGTGGGGGGGGGGGGGGGGGCACACAAGGTTTTTAGACAGATTTAATTATTTTTTATTTAAAATAAATAAAATTTCCCCCAAGAATATACACATGTACACGCTAAACGAAAAATACAATTAACGCATAATAAACAAATAAATACAAGAATAACCTTACTATATTCAATCCGATGTCGAGAAAGATTTCGCTGTGATGGAAAATAAGGCCATTAATATTGATTTTATTGATACGATTTGTAAATTTAAAATAAAAACAGCTTAAGATTTACTTGTACATGTATCTGAAGTTTATGGCAGTAATCCAACAATCCCTTAATCCCATAACAATAGCGCTTGAAGGTGGACTGCTTAAGCATTGTGTAACCCTGGAGTCCTTTCATCAAGACATCTATTGTGATGGCTCAGCCATATTTAAAGAGCCTCACTTCCTCCTGTTTTACCTCTTGCATACTGAGTTTTCATGAACCAAAAGATTTCCATTCATTAAATCTGTTGATGGCAAAAAACCTTGTTGTACCTTGTTGTACCACGCTGATGTACAACAAGGCATTACCGTGTTTAAGATTATGAGATCCTTCCTAATACATCACATGGAGAGGGCATACAAGGTGAAGTGGCACATATATTGCCACTGCCAGGAATACCAAGCAAACCCCTCCTCTCTTTGTAAATATTATAAGTTTGCATTAAACTTAATGGCTCAGCATCCCATCCGATAGATGAAGCAGTTATGTAGGCCCAAACAACACTCAGCCATCACCAGAACTTCAGTCTGGTGCATCAGACCGCTTAGCCACACCAGGAAGTTAAATTACAGAAGTTTAATGAGTTACAAGTACTTAAAATTGAAGTGATATTGAGACTATAATAATTCTGTCGGTATTTCCTAAATATTGTAGTGAAAATTGAGAATGAAATGGATGTGACAAGAGTGAGACTATATTACATTTATTAACCAACTGTCTCTGGTACCTCAGCCCAGCCCTAATTGTAACAAAGGACATGCCCACTAGTCAGACACTTCAATAAATGTAGCATTTTAAAAACATAATGTACCTTTTGATCTGATGATTGTCCAATTTTACTTTTAACAATCACTTGACGATCTTTACTCTCCCTCTCAACTTGATTATTTCCTAAAAACAGAAAACATCAATTATAATTTAAGAATCGTTAAATTTGCAACAATTGCAATAGATTGTAAAAATATATTTTGCAGTGCATGATTGTTTGCGATGGTTAACATCTTAAAAGTGCAATGTGACACTTAATGATTTAATCGCAATGATGACTTTGCTTTTGTGGCATAAATTCCTTGAATAATTACGTATATTGAAAATATTAACGTCTTCTAAACTTGGTTTAAATAAAATTGTACTACAACACAACAATACAAATATTTCAGCTTGTGCCATCCCAAATTCAACTGGTTACCAAAAGTTATTGAATGTTTTATTTTTTTACAGTTTCCTTTTATACATAAATTTGCATTAATTTAAAACAAACACTTTTGCACTACAGATTTGTCATACCATTAAACAACTTTAGATCTTTGTTGATTTTGATACTGGCTAAAGTGAAGTCATTTTCAACATGTTCTTCTGTATTCCCCTCATCATCACTGTCATCTGCATCATTCTCTACTGTAACATCTGCAGAATCTCTCAACTCTTTTTTTATCCATGTTGGAATCTGTTACAGAATAAATTAACAATCATTTTGTAGTTAAATTATCTTCATTATCTCATTTTGAGAAAAAAAAGCCTACAGCACAGTCCATAGAAAATGTATACCTCCCATAAATTGTTAATTAAAAGTATAAAATATTATCAACAGCTTAATCTGACCTTTGTTGCCAATACTATTTCTGTAGAGTACTTTTTGATGGGGACAGGTTAATTAAAGCTTTGGACTAACCGTTCCCAGTGTGTCAAGCTCTGAAGCTTCAGAGCTAGTATATTCATCACCACCATCACCACTGTTGGCAGAGTGCTGAAGAGAAGACTCAGGGACCTGAAGACTTTGTCCACTCCTTAACACAGAGTTAAAAGAAATCAATCAGATTGTGTTTCAATACAGGTTTTTGATATAAAAATTAAAGGGAGCCAAACTTTAGCAACATCATATGGGTGGGTTGACAAACACAAATGCCCCACTAATATCAATGTATTTTTTCTTGAATTTTTGATATGCCAAGTCCTTCTCCAGTCATCGGTCAGATAATTCTTTTGTTTCAGCCATAATGACCTTGACATATGACCTAGGGGTCCCAAAACAAGCAGATTCTGGGGGATATCTCAAGACCAACTCCACACACAAAATTGGAAGTTGGTATGGCAAGATCGCTGACAACGAATGATTGCACACAAGGACATCCAAGCACTATACCTCCTTTGCCGGCAGGAAATAATAATGAAGATAGTAGACATATCTCACGGGACATTTTTCCACAGACAGCTTTTGACATAGTTCTACTGTCATTTCAAGGCAAAAAGTATCCCCGGGTGCTAATGAAATGACATTCTACTTTTTGGACGACTGCTTGGGTGTCTAAATTCACCTAAAAGCATCTACCACTATGATTCACAGATCCAACAAGCTGGATGCCATTATTCACCTGTCTGATGGTGCTAGGGTCTGCATTGAGGCCCTACCTCAGTTAAGTTCTAAAAATGTTAAAACAAGCAAAAGACAACCAAACACATGCAAGTTTGTCTTAGTCTGAATTGGGGCAACCGCATCAAGAGCATTACTAAGAGCTATGTTGTAGGAAGCTGTCAGCTGGTTTACATCGGAGACATGATCTGATCATCCTTCATTGAGTGGTCTATCCGCTCTTTGAAGTCCGTCATATTAATGGCGATGCTCCTCAGAGTAGCGTGGACGGTATCAAATCATTACCAGTATTTACATTCAAGTCCATAACCTTGAGTGACTTGCATGTCCCTTTTCAAATTAGACTTGGACACCACAGCAACACCTCCACCCCTCCAACGGTCTAGTGGTACATGATGGAAACTAAAACTGATACATCTAATGTAAAATGTATCACGAAATCTGCCTTTGATGGCAATGCATTCTAATCTGTCATCCAGGTTTCTGTGTGTATAGCTACATCAATATGATTCTGCAAAATTGAGTCTC
Source organism: Evasterias troschelii (assembly GCA_032357145.1). Lineage (NCBI taxonomy): Eukaryota > Metazoa > Echinodermata > Asteroidea > Forcipulatida > Asteriidae > Evasterias > Evasterias troschelii. Next base: position 4,017,918 of record JAUELU010000042.1, on the reverse strand, counting down.
AAACCGATGTGACCTTTTCTCCAATGACCTGGCATTCCATAGTGAAAAGTTCATATTTCGACTTAAAAAGTATTTACTCACTCTCTGAATTAGAGTGAGGTTTTGGTAGTTCATTGTACCAGTGTCTTTTGTTCTCATATTGTGACGTGAGAAAACATCAACAACGGTTTGAATACTAAGGCATAACCTTGTTCCTGAATGTTTACCTCGAGTGCGTTTAAGAATGTACAAAGATCTGTTTCTAACATTATCAGAGAAATAAAATGCAGTCGATGGAAATGAAATCATTTCTATCCAACTATATGCTGACATTGTTTCTGACAGTTTTGGGTTAAACTTGTTCAGAACCAAAGACAGCGTATAAAACAGCACACTGATAAAAAAGTAGATTAAAATCATTGCGGAATTGTATCAAAAAGTTGAGGTTAAAAGGACAGAGCTGACACCGCAAACTAGATAATCAATTATGTACACATGTCTATCTGTTGTTGTATGCTGGCAGCCATGTTGAGACTCAATATGTAGCTTTGATGATCCGAACAATAAATCACTAAAAAGTCACATTACAGTCAAAACAACATCCGCAAAAGATGATGGCGTTAATAACTAATCCACCAAGAAGACCAAAACGGTAAAAAGAGACATCAATGTAGAAGCATAAAAAGGATTGCAGTGGATTTAAACTGGACAGATTCAGAGAGCAAAAACACAACTGGCTGCTTCGAAGTGCGCCCTTTATCAACAATTTGCTGTGTAGATTTGTTCTTGAAAACTTGTCTTGCTATTTATTCTTCTGCAAGGGAGTAGATTGTAGAATTTAAGAGACTACTTAGTTCTGAAAAGAACTGTCATGCTTATTAACTACTACCAGGGCAGGGGGTAGGAAAAAGACAGGGACTACCACTTCTCACTTAATTAACTAGTTTCACTACTTTCACTGTTGTGGAGCGAGTTCTTAATTGGTCTTGTGGTAACTACCTGTATTATAACAAACAATGACATCACATATAGCATGATTGACCAATCAACGCCAGCTTTTTTGCTTTTGTTGGTGCACGGCGTGTGCATTGTTTTAACATTGACTTTTCGCTGGTTGTATTTCGCACATGTTGATTCTTTTAGTTAGCCCCCTTTATGGACATGTTCGCTCGTTTTTAATCCTAGCCTTTACAACCAGTTTCTTGAGGAATCGTTGGAGTTTTAATTGTTAACTATTTTCAATATTGTTCATCGTCATTGTTTAGTTAGTTCCTGTCCTTTTGTGAACTGTATATATTTCACAACTACTACTATTTAATGTGGAATAACAATCCGTCATCAATACGCTGATCGCGATCCAGCCGACATACAAGGATTAGGAGTTTCGCTTCACGGACAGTGCACCGATCCGATCCATAAAACAACACCTAACCTGTACTGTGGTGAGTTTAATATTGAAGTTCTTAAGAGTCATTTCACGTAATTACTTGACATATGTGTCCACGGTCAAAAAATCAAAGCCCCGCCCCTTCAAATTTACTTTTTATGTTTTGGGCCTTTTTAGAGACCTGTATCTACAATTTGATATAAGATAGTATGTAAGTGCAAATTAATATACAGGGTACCTGGTACCCCATCAACTAGAATCTATTGTCAAAAAAAGCATAGGACATTTTTGAATCAAGCCATAGGTCTATAAAAACTTACATTTTAGCCCGCGGAATGATTTTTCATCATTTTTTAGACCCCTAGTGCTTAAGTGAAATGTCCCATTGCTTCTTCCTGTTTTTGTAAAAAAGTCCATTTTTGAGGCAGTACTGTCACAACAGGATACAATTGCCTAAGTTTTTCTCACCAGATATGAAAAGACCAATGTTGACCCTAATCACAACCAAAAGGAAAATATTCTGAGACCCCTGGCAA
>JAUELU010000042.1:3960684-3987432 GCA_032357145.1 Evasterias troschelii | reverse complement strand
TTCTTCCACCGCACATTTCCAGCTTTCACCGGGACCACGCACCATGACACGCTATGGCGATCATGCTTTTTCGGTCACAGCTCCTAAAATTTTGAACAAGCTACCCACCCACATTCAAGCAGCACCTTCAGTGGACACTTTCAAATCATTACTTAAAACTCGCCTTTTTTGTAAATCTGAATAGTCTGGTAAATCTGAATAGTCTGCTTAGAAACATACGTATTAAGCGCTATATAAATTATTTATTATTTATACATGCAAGTCCATCAAATCAAATATCAAATCAAAAACATCTCTGAAATATGTAAATATATTGACACAAACACATCCCATGGTCTAATGCTGCTGCCAGAGCCCTTTTGTTGTCTAGAATGGACTATTATAACTCTCTCCTCAATGGTACATGTATTAAGCAAGCTGACAACCGAAAAACATATGCTGCAAGTACCATTTTCTCACAACCCAAATACACACACGCCTCTAACAATTACACTGGTCACCTGTTAGACAAAACTTCACCTTTAAAACATCAGTGAACATGCTCAAAGCACTCTCAAACAGACTTCCACATTATATCACAGTCTCTAAACCTCAACAAACCTGATGGCCAGAGTGGCCTCCGCTCCAGCCATAATCCCAACAATCCCTTGCACTTACAAAAGGGCATGGGACCAATCCTTCTCAGCTGATGGTCTCCGATGCTGGAACTCTCCACCAAATCACATTCGCAACATCAAATCACTCCAGGTTTCCCAGTGTAAATTAAAAATGCATCTGTTCTCTTCTCACCCATAAACTGACCATTTTGTAGCATTCTTTAGAAGCACATTGTATCTTTGGAAAATGCGCTTTATAAGTCTTACTTACTTATATTATTAAACAGGAACAAGAATGTACAGATTATATGTTTAACAAAGACAGAAATTAAAATAAAAACAAAAATAACTTTAGTTATGTCAATCCTGGACATGATTTCACTATGACCTCTTTCTGTGAATCTTGTGGCCATTTGCAGCCGCCAAGGGCATTTTGGTATAAGCCGCTTGTGGCAGCTATGGCCTCTATTGAAAAGGGCTGTTTAAACGTACTATGAAAAGATACCATGCAGACTCCCATAATGACGATCTGTAAGTATTCAGTAATAATACTCTTGCCTTTGAGCTGAAATCAAGATTGCTCAACTATTCATCTGGCAATAGTGGTAACAGAGGCTGGATAATTTGAGCAAACTGTTGTGATGAAGAGCTATTTATCATCCCTCTGAAGTACTTGATAGCAACCAGGCAGACAGTAGATAACTGTGAGGGTCTGGTTTGAAAAAGGAGGTGTTTGGGCAAACTATTGGTGTGTCGATGAGGAGGTCATTGCAACCTTCTGTGAGCCTAGTTCTTGCATATACTAGCTAAAGCAGCTTCAGCATGAAACCTGTCAAAAATAATGACGAAAACGCCCAAAAGAAGTTTAGGTGTGAACTTTGTCTTGACCGGAAAGTGTGTTTCTAAATCTGAACTCTGTGAGGATAGGAGTGTTAACAATCATGTTCTATAAATGACAATATATTTTTTTAACCTCCAGGATAGTTCATTTTAACATGGGCGCTTAAAAAGGACGTGTTTAAAAACACATTATTCACTGAAAGTTTCCACTTTAAAAACACATTATTCGCCAAAAGTTTCCCACCAGAAAATTGGTGCACTCCTAAAAATTTACCTTAATTTTCAGCTGTCTCTACATGAGGTTAAATATAATAAGCAGGAAGGGAAAAGGAATTTAATAAATGACAACTAGAATTTTAAATTAACAAAAATGCGAAAGGATATTTTACTCTTTGGGAATTATAAAGTTGAGTTTGTGCACTATTATCTTTTCATTGTCCTAAAAAATACTTCCCTGCTCCAGCAACAAAACACTTTTGATTTGTTATTCTGGTTATCCCTTTCACTGATGTGAGATAAGTACATGCACTCTTATGTTTTACATTCTCATTACATTTCACTCTGTCTTCTTTGCACAGCTTTCAAATGTACTTTAACTAGGGAATAACTGTGTGGGAAGCCAGTCTTTACTGCGTGGTAATAAGCGAATTGGTTAATAAATACCTTTAACAAAAAAAAACCCAGTATAAATCATAAGAATTTATTATGTTTCTCAAAACATTATTTTTTAGAAATGTTCTGCTGATGTTCAAGGATCAGTCCTCAGGCTGTTCAATTTTTGCGTGGCACCTAATCTCTTACATATAATTCTCCCACCACAGAAGTGTGGGATGAGTCTATGAATGAAATACCCAAATAGCTACTATTATGCATATTTCATAGCCGGCAGGCTAATTCGCTGACAACCATTAGGGTGCCCTCTCGCGCCCACCCAGCATGCTACACAGTAGCTCCACCATCTTACCTCCTTCTTTTTCTCGTCCGAAGAGGTAACCCTGAACACGAGCCAAGAGTGGGGAAGGAGGGTGGGAGGCTATTTGGGCAAGTGACATTCATAGACTCATCCCACACTTCTGTGGTGGGGGAGTCTATTTCATTCACTTACCCAAATAGCTACTACTTATGCATAGAATAGCACCGTAACATGGAGGTTGGGTAGGCGAGACGCCTTTATAAAATCAGGCAATAGTTAACAAGTACTCAAAACTTGAACTACAAACCTGGTAGGATGTACTTATGAATGTCAGAAACATTTTGGGCTCACTTCAAGTTCTGTCCTGGCGCCACCTGGAGGGATTACTTGACTGGGACTCCCTTCTGGGTTGAGATGCTGACAGCACTGCTCTCGCAAAAGCACCTTCGTTCTGAAGCACATCACGCAGATAGCAGGTGGTAAAGGTTGATGGTCCCTTCCAGCAAGCTGCTTGTGAAATTTCTGCAAAGGAAATCCCCCTGAAGAACGCCCAGGATGTGGACACGGCGCGAATGTCGTGTGCATGTATGGTTCCCTGACTGCATTTGTCAGACAGCCAGTCGGGGTTGGCCGACTTTATCGCTGATACAATCCATCGCTTGATTGTATCTTTGGAGGCCGGACTATGTGGGGGAGTAGTCGAGATAAATATTTAATCGCAAGCCCCCCTAAGTGATTTGGTACTTTCTAGGTACCATTTGAGGGTTTGTTAGGGGCACCAGAGCCTGTCTGATTGCACCGACGATATCGAAGCAATTTCGGGAATGAAGATGTCAGGAGGAGTAAAATTTGTCGTCTGATTCTTTGTCAGGAACGATGCCCTGGGGACAAGACGAACCACGCCCAGTTCCCACCGGATGTGTCCCGGGTGGATTGTTAGTGCCTGGATTTCACATCCCCGTCTAGCCGAAGCTGCCGCTATAAGGAAGGCCAACTTAGTGGAAAGTTGCAGCAACGATGATAGGTTCGCTGGTTCACAGGGAGATGCTGCTAAGTTCTCTAGCACGCGTCCCAAGCCCCAGGATGGGACAAGCCTTTGTCTTGGGGGTCTTTCATTAAACATGCCCGAAGTAATTGTGTTAATACAGGGTTCGATGAGATTGTGGAATTATCGGGGAACCCTGCGTGGACCGCAGCAATGGCCGATCTGTAATTTTTTATTGTTGCCACCTTCAGTTGGGATTTGAAGAGGTGGACCAGAAAATCCGACACCATTGCCAGAGATGCTGTGACCGGATCCACCGATCGGTCAGCGCACCACCGACTAAAATGTCAAAGTCGACTGTCGTAAACCTTTTGTGTGGAAACCCCTTTGCTGCCAGGGCCACAGCTTCCTCAGAAAAGCCTGCTGCAATGAAAGATCGTTGGACAGTGGCCAACACGCCACGTGAAGGTCTCCCGGCGCCGGGTGCAGTAGAGGGGAGTGTGGTTGGTATAGAAGATCGTATGGATTTGGGAGGATTAGAGGATCAGGAGTCTCACTAGCCTCAGGAACCATGGCTGGCGTGGCCAGAAGGGAGCGATCAGGAAAACTCGGCACGGTTCCTGCTCTATCTTCCCTATGACTCTCTGGAGAAGGGATATCCGAGAGAACGCATATGCGAACATGTCTGTCCAGTCTATGGCTAAGGCGTCGGTGGCCAAGCCATGGGATGATGAAATCTTGCGCAGATTACCGGGAGTTTGGCATTTATTTCTGTCGCAAAGAGATCTATGTGTGGTCGAGCCTCTGTCGCGAAGATCTGTTGGGCTACTCCGTTGTGCAGGGTCCACTCTGTAGGGATCATTGTACCCCTTGACAGTGCATCCGCCACCGTGTTTTCCACTCCTGGAATGTGGATTGCCTGCAGAACTACCTTGTTCTGGATGAACTACCGGAACAGATCCCAGGTGAGGAGGCATAGGTGCGGTGACCGCATGCCTCCCTGCCCGTTTATATAGGACAAGACTGTCGTGTTGTCCGTTCTGATGAGAACCGTCCGGTTCCTCACCTCGGTTTGAAAATGTCGCAGTGTATTGCAGACCATCTGGAGCTCCAAGATAATGATGTGTTGGGATATGAAGAATTCGTCCCACTCTCCGGTTGAAATTGTGACCTGAGGAGCCCTCGGAGGGAACCCCAGGCCGCAATTGACATTTTCCTCTTGTTGCCACCACTGAAGATGAGGATAGATGTGATTGGTGATTGGCACGAGATAGGTTATGCAGTCCCTTCTTGGCCTGTAATGCGACAGGTGTAACTGGAGTGCTTGCATTCTAAGGCGACACCATGGAACCAAGTTTACCAGACTGGCCATGAGGCCCTGGAGTTTTAACCAAGCCCGTGCTGGGGCCGTAGTTACAGACAGGAACAAGTCCATGTACTGAAGCAGGGCTGTGGTGCGCTCCTTTGTTGGAAAAGCCACACTTTTCCGAAGGTCGACAACTGCGCCTAAGAATGTCGGAAACCGAGTTGGTATGAAACGGGATTTCTCCTCATTTATGATGAAACCTACAGCCCTTGTCACCTCGCAGGTGGTCTGTATATTTCGGGCTGTTTCCTCTTTTGATCTGCTGACAACCAGCCAGTCCTCTAAGTACATAGAGATCATGATATTCTGACGACGTAGATAGGCTGCGATTGTTTGCGTGACTCTTGTGAACACCCTTGGTGACGTTGAGAGTCTGAAAGGGAGAGCCGTGAACTCTAGTGTGTGCCCCCGATACCTGAATCGGAGGTATTGGGAGTATTCCGACAAGATGGGTATGTGGAGGTACGCATCTTTTAGGTCGATGAACGCTGCCCACACTGCCTTGGGTAGCGACTCTAGGATCACATTGAGTGTTTCCATCGGGAAGCGCCTCAGTCTGACGAACCGATTGAGCGGTTTCAGATTTATGATTGGTCGCCATTCTGTGGTTCCCTTTTGGGGCATTAGAAAAAACGTTGAAAGGAACGCTTGGAACTGTTCTGATTCCGCCACAGGACGCACCGCCTGTCTTTCTAAAAAGGAGGATTTCTCTTTCTCTTAAGCCAGGCGTTTTTCTCTGTTCGCAGGAACTGGCGTTTCGCGAACCAGGGTGTCCGACGGAGGGGTGCTCGTGAACTCCAAACGGTAGCCGTATTTTACTGTTGCGAGCACCCATGCGTCGGACGTGATTTTGTCCAAAGACCCTGCGAAATCTCTGAGGCGGCCCTCGACGGATCCCAGGTCGGGGGCCAGAGTCAGGAGCAGGACGTCACCGCCTCCACCCCCCCTGAGTAGCGGGGAGGATAAGGGGGCCTACCGCCGCCACAGCCCCTGCCGCCACGGCCCCTGCCACCTGTCTGGAAGATCTGACGGGCAGACTGGGAGTAGCGAGGTGCCGCTGGAGCAGTGCCGGGAGATGTCCTAGGGGCCTGCTGGAGGGAAACGCCGGACGTGGCGTAAAGCCGACCTTCTTCCCCCCAAACTTAGCCTTCCACGCCGTTGATTTCCGCAGGTTCAGTTTGTCCGCAGTCTTCAGACGCTTGGCCTCTGCCTCAAGGACCTCTTGAAATTGTCCCCCAAAGAGGTCATTCCCCAGGAGAGAAATGTCTTCCAACTTTTTCTTTGCTCCGTCGTAGGGGATGTACAACGTCTCCAGGACGTTTGTCCTTCGAGATCGTGTAGCCTGGAGCGAGATCCAAGTGAACTGCATTAGGGACATCCTGAGGCCCTCCTCTAAACAACGGAAAGCTACAGCAGGCATGTCCGCTGGGGTGGATGCGCCCTCCTCACAGGCGCAGACAATATATTCTGACAGTAGTAGAAGAAAGGCGTTAGCTTTGGCGCCAAAACGAGTAGCCTCATCAATCTTCTTCATCTGCTCTTCCAGTCGAGCTTCCAGTCGATCTTCCCTTGTCAGCGAAGATCGCCTTAGCCGAGGCCTTACCTCCAACGCTCGAGAGCTTGTCTTTAGCGATAGATGGTATAGCGGGAACTGTAAAAAAGTCCTCACAGTCCTTTTGCGGGTATTGAAAATAATTTGTTGATCTTCTCGTGTGCAGGATCCATTTCTTAAGAGAGGCTGTGCTCCTGATGTGATCCACGCAGAGGCGGTCTAGCGGGAGGGTTGGGAACGGTGTACTATGCGTTTCCTCCCCTCCTGTCCGTGTCTTAAAGGAACGATGTCCAGATGACTCTTCTGGGTTATCATCGGCCGGTAGCTTGAGGACACGTACCATGTACCATCAACCGAAGCTGAGTTTCGAATGATGAAAAAGTGCTTGGGTCCGCGGCCTCATCATCCTCTGAGCATACACAGGACTCACGTGAGCTCAGTTCCCCCTCGGGTTCCTCATCGTCGGAGACCCCAAAAGTTGTCGAGGGATGCAGTGAGATGGCCGTCGGTGAACCTGGTGGGCGACGGGCACGCCCTGGAGCGAGGGGCACCTCTGGCCCACTATCGACTACCTCGGATGGGCCTGGGAGGCTTGAATAGACTTGAGCTGCCATGATCGGTCCCTGAATGATCAACCCCGGGTCTGGGTCCGAGAAGGTGGATGGCGGAGGTGCCCTTTGTGAATTGGGTGCCGCCCTCCACTGTTGTCGGCCAATGAAGTGCTGATGGAATCAAATGCCTTCATAAAAACCGCCAAGGATATAGTATCCTTTTTCTTTTTCTTCTTGATCTTCGGGTTGTTGAAGAATCATCAGAAGAGGAAATTGGGCGTTTCTGCTTAACCTTTTTCCCTGAAGTCGCACTTCCCCGGAAAAACTTGGATAAAGGGTCAATAATCGGTACTCCCGAGCAGCGATCAGTGAATGAGGTTGACTGGGATTCCCTCACCCTATGGGGTAGGGGAGGTGGATCCTGTGAAACCTCTAACCCCGATCCCGTCCGTTCACTCCCTGAAATAGCCTGGGCTAGCGATCCAGTGGTCGGTCGAGGCGTTGAGTTTCCTGAGGAAGCCCGTGCCTGAGGACCGGGTGAAGTCGTGAGTCCAAGGACTGACAATGGCTTCGAGTGTGTTGTACCTTTAATGGGTTTGCCCTTGGTACCACTCGGGGCCCTTAGCTGTGTACTTTTTCATTGCGAATTATCGCGCGGCGACTAGCCGCGATAAATCACGAAAAGCGCTAGGGCAGGTACATACAGTGTGGACTTAGTTATGGTCGGTACTGTACTTCACTCCGAGCGTAAATTCGCAGGAAATCGGTGACGAAAGAGTCGTTGATTCCCACGAAAAATTTGCTCTACGTGATGGCTAGTTTTTTTTACTGTAGGGGAAGGGAAGGACCGTACGGTTGATATTCCCCATAACAGCATTCTCAAAGAGGTCCGCAACCCAAGACAACCGCGGTCGCGAGGGAAAAAAGACTGACCGGGGAAATTGAGTGGCCTTACCGCCGCAAATTTCACCAGGTAGCTCAGGGACCGGCTCAGTAACAATAGCAGACGGGGCAAGGGAGAGGCCAGAGGCCGGTATACCCCATATAGTAGCTTCGTTGGGCCCCACGCTCTCCGCTGGAGCGAGGGGGGGAGTGAGCAGGGGAAGGGAACGGATTTAACCGGTATACCCAAGCTCTCTCTTCGCTAGCCTCCTGCACCGGACTGGGAGTACTACTCCCGGGCAGGGAGTTCAACTGGTCGCGACCAGAAGAACACTACCAATAAACGTAAAGTATTGAGCCCTCAGAGTCAGTCTCCTACAACGGCCGACAGTCTCCTACAACGGCCGAAAGTACTTCTCCCGGAGTAGGGAGTCCCACGAGCGTGAACAAGTGGAACACCGACTCTAACTACATTGTAGCCCCCTACAACGGCCGGGAGTACTGATCCCTGAGTAGGGAGTCTCACGGAAGTGAGACACTAGTTAATATATATAACGTATTTTTAAAATATAAATAAGGAAGACACAGGAGACACAACAATAAATATATACACTTGTATTATTGTCGTAACAGAAAACGTCTCAAACTCTTCCAAAACGCTCAAAAATGACTGAAGAACTCTACAAATCAAACCGGTTGAATAAATCTTAGTAAAAACCTTAATCAGGAAAAAGCGAAGGCACAATTCTCAAGCCAAACAAGAGCGTGAAAACTCACGTGTACACCGAAGGACATAAGATGGCGGAGCTACTGCGTAGCATGCTGGGTGGGCGCGAGAGGGCGCCATAATGGTTGTCAAATCTTTTTAGCGAATTAGCCTGCCGGCTATGAAATATGCATAAGTAGTAGCTATTTGGGTAAGTGAATGAAATTTATGCATATTTTCAAGAACCTGTTTATGTAAGCTCTATCAAATGCAAGCCTTAACCAATACTATATCAACATATTCTTTACCAGAATTTCAGTTTAATTTTCTTGTATAAACATAATTTGCTAGTTATACCTAGTGATGCTTATTAGACTAATGATTTGAAGCGTCAAAAGAATTGAAATATACGCAATTTAAAAATCAAAATATAACATCACTATCAAACTTCTGGTGATAAGAAATAAGAAAGGGGTGTTGGTTCTGGCAGTATGCACTACATGTATGCATGCAGTATTATAAAATCATGTACATACAATAGTTGCATTACATTAAGTATGCATAAAATCCTACAGAAATTGACACAGATTTACAAACTAACACTACAGTATGACAATTAGGCTAGCATCTTATGATCTTCACTATTCTTCTGCACTTCTTTTCTTTTCCACATTTTTTTTTCTTACAGTAAATGTGAAAAAACTCTTTGAGTCACAGATCAAGTCTACAAAATATGTAAAGAATGACCAGTCTTACCAATCAGAGTGCATTAATATAATATACTTACATAAAAATTGGTTGAGGCTGTAACAGTAACTGTGTTTTCTCTTGGCTACTTTGACTGTCATTGCTTATTACACTACTTGAACTAGCAATTGTCTTCCTGCTTTGTAGACTACCTGTTAAATAAAAAAAATATGCAACTTACCAAAAAATTGGAAATTGCATTGGACAGGAATATTTCTACACGGTTTTCAGTTTTCTACAGAAAACTGAAAACAAAAGGAAGATAAAGGAGGAAATCAACTGATCCATTGAGAAGTTGCATGGCTGAAAATGTAAAAAGTATCAAACTTAAATCTCTGCTTCAAACTTCCCCACTCCAGTCCTAGAGTCTTTGTGAAAAACTTACACGCAGGGAGGAATAGTCTTGAGGACAGAATATTGTGGTTGATGTAGTTAACCACGGTGGAGTTGCCACATCTGATGCAAACATGGCAGCCCTAGATCAGTCAACTGAATTGTTCTAGGGCAGTCAAGATCACCTACACTTCCAGCAATTGATGAGAGATGTTTGGAGATCTGGTTCTGATATCTCCAAAATTTGGCAGGGGTGAGAGGAGGGGGGAAGGGGAGTGACACGCCTAAGCCAATTAGGAAGGCGTCTGTTGTGAGCCGGGACTGTACAATAGACAGGCCCTGGGCCATTTTTTTCCTCAAGTAAGCACCACTGGAGGTGTGGGCGCATAAATTGGGCTCAATAAAGACCCTATGGTTTATTGAATGCAGCTTTAGAAGATAAAAAAGAAATGAGGTGGAGGTGGAGAATGCAGTTAACATGTCAGAAGGAGGTCCCCTGCATCCTATTTCAGGAGGCGAACCGTTTCTATTTGGACCGCACGCCTAAAGAAAAGTATGGCTGTGGAAAACAGTAGTAGGAGTTTGAACTTGTCGCCAAAGGTTTCCAGCTCGTTGTCTCAGCAATGGATTTAATGCCGTGTGCACAGATGGAGTCCAGAGGTAGGATTGGCAAGACTGATTGAGGGAGGAGGGGGGGGGGGGGCTCTGGCAGACTCGTGTGTCTCTTGAATGACTGGTGTGCTGGGGGTGGTGTGCTCTCGTTTGTTGGTTGATTGAGCACATGGACCATGTCCGGCTGGACCAGGCGCAGCTGGGTTTTAAACACTGGGAGCCGGTGCATGTCCAAGGTATCCCTCAGACTTGTACGGATCATCAGAAAGGGACACATAATCCTTCTGGTGAGTGTCAAGGGAGGAATCACACAGATTATGGTATGTCTCCTAACACGGATTATTGCATGTCTCCTCACAGCGATTCTCGCTTGATTCTTCACGCAAGTTTGAGTGTTTGTCCCCCTTTGAATTCTCACATGCAGTGGTCCGGACTGGTTGTCGACCTAACTGTATGTGAGTTTCCGAGGCAACCAAGCCATTGTACGACTCGTTGAACTCTCCTGAGGGGTGCATACTGATGCTCAGTGCAGTGAGGGGAGGGCTGTTCTGGGTCTGGGGGACACTCAGTGACCACAACAAAGCCACCCAGTGACTGTGCCCAGGTACGCCATCGGAGTTGCGATGCCAGGTAGACTCTGAGCGATACCCAGTGGCACCCCCGTGGCTCCATTTGACATTAAAGGCCATGGAGGCCGAGACATGGCCGAGATGGTGCAGAAAGCTGCCATGGAGTTTGCCTGGGACACTGATTCCTTATGACGTAACACCTTGGACCTGGGGAATTTCTGGCTACCCCATTAACAGCCTACATGTACATGTACTTGTTTCTCCATCGAGAAATCTTCAAAAAGTGCACTAAAAAAAAACACTCTGAAAAAAAACTTTTACAAAACAGCTTCATAGCATCATCACACACAAATACTCTACATCGAAATACAAGTTATTCAAACATTAACTCTTAACGAATACTCAACACTCTTAGAGTGATGAGCGTTTGACATGAGTGAAAAGTCTAGCGACTGAGTTCTGGAGGCATTGAAGTCAATTTATCTGATACACAACACAGGAAGGTTGATCAAGATGGCATTGCAGAAGTCAAGCTGTGAGGAGATTAATGAGTGGACCATCAACTCAGTTGCCTCTAAGGTCAAGAACTTACGGATATGAAACAGGTCCCTGAGCTGATACCCGACAGTTTTTGAAATGTAGGATATGCGGTGGTTGGGGGTCATGTTGGAATCTAGTACAACACCGAGATTGCAGCATTTGTCAGATGGGTATACTTGGGAGGTTTTGATTTTGATCACATTTTCCTGCACTTGGAACACGAACAACTCTTGTTCTCGTTCTTTTTTTCCCCTTTGCTATCTTCTTCTTTTCCCTCAATTTTTCGCTACTCAAAATTGAACTGTATCAAAACAAACATAACTCATGAAGCCCACAATTTTTTGTCACAATATTTGAATCATTTGAAAGGTCTTCCAAAATTGAACAAATGCGATATGGAGTGTCACCAAATTTGACCCTGACTTTTGGTTCAAGTTAAAGGTTGAAATTTCATATATTTAGATTTCATTTTTTATTATTATTCATTTTTGCATCAGATTGTAGATCTTTGAGCCTTCTCAAACTTGTGTACAGAGATGACAATAGATTCATCTTTACTTCTGGTCAAAATGGGATGCTAAAGCTCACATTTGTGTTAACCTACATTAGTAACGCATAATAAACTACACAAAAGTAGGTACACATGTTAGTAAAGTGTACATGTACATTTATAATGCACAAAAGTGTGTATTCAACATCACTGTTTCACTCTGGGCCTTTATTGATCAAAGCTGCCTTATTTGTAACTAACAGCCGTCCATGCAAACTCTTCTCTACAGCATAATTCAAGATTGAAACTGAATTGAGGCTTGAAACTCATCAGGCAATTGAAGCCGCTTGGTAGGTGTCTTTGCAAATGAAATGAGGGAATTAATGTAGCAAAAAGAAGTTATGTAACTGTTTATACCACAAAGTATAGCACAAAAATATATTATTTATATGGATATTTGCAATGACATTATGCTGCCTCTCGGTGATTGAAGTTGCAGTTTCAAATAATAAAATAAAACAAATTGAATGTGGTTCATAAATGAAATATAAATAAACACATTGGATGGAGGAGATTTACAGGATGTTTTAATAGTGTTGAAAGCTTATAGCATCAGATTTCACCCCTGAGTTCGTTAAGAGGTAACTGAGCTCGTCCTCCAGAGACTGTTGAACTAAGACTCGAGTACCACAAAGAGAGAGCTTGGCGCCAGTAGTCTGGTTGGTTGAATTAGTAAGAAAAGAAAACCCCTTGGTTTTTACTGAGTAGAGTGTCTTTGATCAGTTTGTGGTCTTCACTTCTAGTACAAACACTTCTGCGGTGGGGACCCTGTCGAAGGTCAAACCTTCTGTTTAAAGTGTTAGGATTCCCTCAGCAAAACTTTATTTAATTTCTTGTCAAAGAAAATGTCAGTGTTATTTATCAACTCATTCTCTGGATCTAAATAAAGGCCAGAAGAGACCATCAAGGTGATCGCAACCTCAATATTTGGGCTAAAAGCAGGGAACGACTATTAAAATATGTTAATTTCACTTTAGACAATTTTAGCAATTGACAAATGAATCTAAGAATTCCCAATAAATTCTCTTTACTCCTCCTTGAAACCAAACAACATAAAAAACACACACAATTTTATAAAATGCCTGAGATGTGGAATGATACTCATTGAACACATTACTGAATGTGATTGCATTTCTGCAAAAACAATACGTTTTTAACTGTTCTTAAAGAGTAATTAGTTGCACACGGATCTATAATAGGGTCTTCTGTTGAGTATGTCTATCGCCCTTGTTTCCATATTCTTATTGTTAATTTGCTCTGATTTGTTTTACTCACCTGAAAGGTCTCCATGCTTTGGTACTGCTTTGTCTCCAAATGTGAAAATGGTGTCTTTGCTGGGTTCCTTTCGTCTGTCATATTGTGGTGCACTCTCTGGAACTCCTATGTGTATAGTAATGATAAATTTCAACATGTCATGGGATACCGAATTTCTAGCTGTATGTCAACATGGAACAATTGGTTTTTCACTAAGACCAAGAAAGGGATATTTTCAAGAGAAACTGCACTCTGAAATAATGTTTGACCTCTTTTGCAAAATAACCTTGTTAAAGGAACGGGTCTTTTGCCCAAACGTGTCCATGGATTCAGTTACAATATTTGTGAAGGGCAACCGAGCTATATAGCCATAATGTTGGCAGTCTCCCTATTTTGTCAGTATCTATGATCAGGGGTACCAGTTCAAAGCCATACAGCCTGTAACTGCCGTAATCACACCCAAGTTTATGATACAACCTGGGAAGTTGCAGCAGAGGGATCACCTTTAAAAGGGGATGCGACTTTTTATTTCAAATATCAATTAGTAAACCACAATGAAAACAGACTGAAAACTTAGTGAACTATTTCATTTATTGAAGTGTTTATTGACATGTTGTATAGCGCCATCTCCCTTATCTCCTGTTTACATTAAATAGGTCAAGGTTCTATTTTGCATTCTTACCAATTTGCATCAATACATTGTTTTATGGTGCCTTTCAGACAATCAGAAGACAATAGACACCCCCTCCATGGCCATCCTACAACACACCCAGCATTTTAAATTGCGCAGAAGTTTCCTTTCTTCTGTTCAACCCCTTGAAGCCAGTGCATCATCCAAAAGACTCAAACTCTGGAAAGACAAACTGCAACTACCAGATAACAACGCCATGGCCATCAACCCTCGAAAGTCACTCCCTCCAAGTTCCGATCAACTGTGGATAACATAGCGCAGTCTTAATAGACAGCGCTCAGGAATGGACAAATGCAAAGGAAACATGCAGAAGTGGGGATATTCCTGCAGCTGCTGCAGACAGCGAATGCTAATGAGGACCCCAGACTATGAACCACCTACTGAACTGTGGCTGGCTGAATAACACTTGCACAGTGGAGGACCTTGCAGAGCCAATGAAGTTGCTCAACATTGGCAGGTAGCTGTGTGTATGACACGTAATGATGATGGTGCCTTTCACAACCACATGTACAGCAGCACACATACAGTACCTATATGCCTTACTATTCTTAGGTGTGTGTTTGCAGACAGTTCAGTACCACTACCACACACAGTTCTGTTACACTATGTTGTATAATGACTACATCACAGTAAAAGTCATTATCACTCAAGTAGTTTTCTCCTCTTCAATCCTTGGTTAGAGCTATACATTCATGTAGGATTAACAACATTTTCTCTGATAATTGGTGAACCAGACAAATAAAATGGAAAACAAAATAGTAGCTCCAATCATCTTGAAATTGCCTCCCTACTGGCCTGCAAATTCCTACGTGTGGTTTGCTCAAGTTGAAGCCCAGTTTGGCACCAGGAGGATAACTGCTGAGAGGACACAATACAACTACATCATTTCAACACTGAACCCTGAGATTGCACAGGAAGTTGGGGATCTCCTCCTCGACCCGCCGAAGGAAATCAAATCAAACGAGCTGAACACATGATGACACAATAGAGATGACATACTTATCATAACTATATGGTGTCGTACTTGAAGGCTTAAAAAAGCATAAAGTTACAATAAATCAAGAGCACCTTACTCTTAAATTCACTTCTGAGACTTCAATTTTCTCAATCAACTACATGTATCTCGACTGAACAATCTTCAAAGGTAAACATTTCCATGAAAAAACATAGGTAAACCATGCATACACCAAATCCACAGAAACATAACAATACATGTACATGTACCTACACAAATTGTCCTCCCATCCCCTACAATTGTATATCCGTGGAGAAACTCTCCGCTTGCAAGGAACACAAACAATGAAGAAGATTTCATCAACAAAGTTGATATTTTTAAAGGCAAACTCATACACCTAACATGTGAGCTCAATTGATTATGAAAGTCTTATTGTATTCAAAGCAGTTATGACATATCAAGCCTGTTTATACGGTAATGGTTTTGAAAATACGAATGTCAAGTGGTTAATACAGAGCAATGACACACTCTTGGAAATTGTATCTATCCAACCTTTCGTTGCCTTCAAAACAAAAAAAATTTATCAAGGAAATTATTATCAGAGTGAAATTGCCACTAGATCCAACTGGATTCAATAACAACCTCAATCATCAATGCCCTGTTCATGTGTTCTTTTTTATTATTTAAAAGAAACAGTAAAAGATTTGTTGAATACTAACTGTGCATATGAGATTGTGGATTTTGAAAACATTGGAAGATAAACATAGCAGGGTAGGATACAACTTTTGTTTACAAACATAATTCCAGTTAAGGGAAAATCCCACCCCGTAGGGTTAACTGTATTTTCTCTAAGGTTTTAAAACTGTTATGCACCTAGGAGCATGTTTCATGGATGGACGCTATATATTATATAGTGTACATCCATGAAAGTTGTCATTTTATCACAGCATGCAAAAGAAAGATCACATTTTCCTTTGTGCCGGTAAATCCTTGAGTCGGGTAGCCTTAGCCTTAACTTTTTGCTTAATCTCCTCTATTACAACACTTACCCCCCTTACATTTGATATTGTACTTTACCATGATTGCATTCCTCAAGTCTGAATCTTTAAATAAACCCTTATTCATTTTTTCTATTCTACTGAGATGTTTTCTTAAATCTTTAATTTGTTATCTTGTTTTGATTGTAATGCCTTCCCCCTCTAACTTTTCCCCTACTACAACTGCCCCTGCAAAAATAAGACGGCTAGTTTCCGATAGATCATTTGTACTTACCGACCAAAGGACTTTACTTGCCACGGCTGACATTTCTGTCAGCCTTTTCCTTGGGACCCAGCGCAAAGCTGGGATACTCCACCCTTTTGACCCCTTCGCTACTTCCATCATCTCTTGAAGCCTTGCCTTTATCTGCACCTCTTCCTCCGTACACTCTAAGCGCTCCTCGTCGTCGATGCCATCATCGTTCTGACCATCTCGCAACCCAGGCTGATCCACCTTATCCTCACTCTGCGAGCTACATGTAGCAGGCCGCCTCCTCCGATACTTGATGGTTAACAATCTCCGTTCTATCACTATCAGCTTGCACTATCCTCTTCATCTCCTCAATTTCCATATTTGTAAAACATTGGTTCCATTTGATAGTACTTATCTGGTCTGCAAGACGCTGCTTACTAATCTCAAACATTCCTTTATCTTGCCAAAGGCTAATCATCCTCATTCTGTATCCTCTCTTGTCTGGCTCACTCTTGATATAACATTTCATTGCAATTTTATTATCGTTCTTAATCCATCATCCTGGCTACAACATGAATCCTGTTTTAAGCAGTTTGGATACGGTCTGGTGATACCTGCTCAGGCATACCAACCACATCAGGTGAAGGACTTCCACTCTGGGAGTTTGTCACTCTTTCGTCATTGACTTGATGCTCCATAGCACTCATCATAAACATCAACAAATTTTGAGAAAGTTTGTAGTTTCAAGGAGAAATACATACAGCAATGCTGTAGAATATCCAACCCCACTGAGACCACTTAACACTTGTTATATTCAAGATATTCCAAAGAACGCAGATGACGCAAGTGTCCGTTTACTGATTCAATGCAAACTGTGCGATCTACGTTGAAGAAAGTTTTCCGAATACGAAAAATCCAATATTTTCCCCCCAAAACTGAAAAAAGGTTATAACTAGTTGCCTTCAAACTTATTCTGTAGTACCAACAGGAAGTTAACTTTTTGTGCAAAACAAACTGCAGGAAACAATATTTATCTCTATAGAACCAAGAGCCGATCTAAAGTAGTGTTCCTTGTCTCGCCGCCATATTATTTCATTGTATCACAGCATGCAAAAGAAAGATCACATTTTCCTTTGTGCTGGATAACTCCTTGAGTCGTGCTACGCCCTGTGGCCTTAGATCTCAACGGTCTTTCTCAGGATTCTCGCTGTTCCCAAAAGTGCTGCCTTCTGTAACAGATCTACCCTCACAGTTATACCTATTTCATCTAGATGTTTCCCCATCAGTGCTTTCGGAATGATGCCAAGTGCTCCAACCACCACAGGGACTACTTTTCACTTTTACTTGCCAAATCTTATGAAGTTCCCTAGCCAGATCTTGACCTGGTCGGTCTCTGCAACTTTCTCCGGAACATGGTCGTCCGTTTTGCAGTCACTTGGACACCAAATTTCTTACCCAGATTGTCACAATGTAGAATGAATTGTGCTTTTATTTGTACTTACCTGTGGATAAAATGTTTCAGTCCTTGGTTCAACTTACCTTTTTAACAAACTTAATGGAACAGTCTTATTAGCATACCTCGATCTAGTTTAGGTACACCAGTCAATCAGGCCATGGATTGTCAAATGCACTACTATACAGTGCGGTATGTTTCTTTTGTTGAAGCTAGCCTTTGTTGTATACCTGCAGTTACTTTGGTCACATACTGAAGCGCTCCTTTAAACCAGGGTTCCATAGAGCTTAATGTAGCAGTAATGGAGTAAAGATGTGACAATAAAGTTGTAGCTTAAAAATTCAGCTGCGTAACTCACAATGTATGTGTCCTTTCAGCTTAGGAGTAGATTAAATAGTAGTAGAATAATAGGAATATTTAGTATGGGTGTGGTTGAGAACAAAGGGTGTGAGTGAAAAAGGAACCTGTGTAGAAATCATTGAGGGCAGTAGGAATTTGTAAATGTCAGTTGACATCAAAACCTGAGAGCGAGAGGGTGTGTGTGAGGTACTGCTCTAGCCACCAACCAGTATATGTCTTCAAGCAGATTTGTCCCATCAGTTGGCATACAACTACATAGGCCAAAGCCAAAGCTCAGTTGACTCAGCCACTGGGGCAAATCATTTTTTGTAAAGCTTAAGTGCGGTAATCAGGCCGCCCACCACACCAAGAGTACAATGCATTTGAAACCTGTAAGTTTTGTGACTTCTATTTACTCAAAATCCTACATTGCAAACTTAAGAAGTTTTGCTAACTAAATTGTAAATGTAATTCATGTTAGCCCACTATTTCCGAAATGTTCAAAAGAAAGAATTGAAGAAAACTTTGTTTTCTGATAACATTGAAATTCTTGAAACTGCATGGAAAGAATCGCTTTTAGTTATTTGAGTCTCTTTACCATGTTGGGACTAAGTGATAGTTTTGTTGTTGTTGCAGATAATAGTTACACATGTGTCTAGTTTCCAATGTCTCAATAGTTTTGGTTGACTGTTTTTTATTATAGATAGCCTTTGGTACAGGTTTGAGTTTTGACAGTGAATTGCATTATTGAGGACAAGAAATGGTGGCTGCTGGACGGGGCTACTAAAGCCAATGCAGAAGGTCCACAGACTGGCAACACAGCACCTTAAACTCAACCAAGCCGACATCATTGACGGCTAAACTCGAGTATCATTTTTTATTTAGTACATTTTACCAGATGAATTGTTAATTTTGTGAAACCAGGTGTAATATACACTGAAACTTAATAGTATTTAAAGAGAGATTGAAAGACAGCCACTGAAGTAAATTGGTCTGTTTCGTTGTAAAGCCAAAAGTGTTTATTGTTTATGCAGAAGTCCACATGGAAAGAATTGTAAAATTAATTGCAAGTTATCAAATAAGGTGAAAGTTACACCACAGTTGAATTCTAGCACAGGCCTTTAGTGACCAGCTCAAACCCTTGCTACTCATACAAGATGTTGATGACTACAGTGTAGGTCAAGTTCTTCAGTAACACTGCCAACAAGATTCTTGACAACTTTCCAGATTGTTCAAGCTATTGTAACTCCAGTCCTTAAAAAAATCTATGCTCGACCACAACGATTTAAAGAACTATTGTCCGATTTCCAACACATCTTTCTTGTCTAAACTATTGGAGAAAATTGTGTATCAGAGGCTCATTAATCATGTTGCCACTAATAATTTAGACGTTCTCCTCTCCAATCAGCACAGAAACTGCCCTTCTTCGTGTGTAAAACGACATTCTCCTAGCCATTGAAGGAAAAAAGGTTTCTTTGCCGGTCATGCTTGACCTGTCATCTGCTTTTGACACTTTAGATCAAAATATTTCGCTCAATAGGCTTTGACGATTGTTTGATGTCCGTGATATGCCCTTATCATGGTTCACTAGCTACTTTTGTAATTGCACTAATCGTGTACAGATTAATGACTCCTTGTCTCATGAATCTCAGGTAGAATTCGGTGTACCTCAGGGGTCTGTACTTGGGCCAGCGCTATTCACTTATTACATCAAACCTGTTGCCATCATCATTGCATCACTTAAATTTACATTATCACATTAAGCTGATGATATACAGCTCTACACATATTTCAATCCTGCTATTCCTGGTGATTCTGCCTTCGCTTTTGATAACCTCTCCAATTGCATTTTCCATATACAGGACTGGATGGCATGCAATATGCTGAAACTCAACAATGATAAAACAGAGTTTTTTGTTGTAGCTTCCCCGCGTGTTCTAAGCAAGTTAGATAACACCCTATTTCTCCAGGTTGGCCCAAAGAGCATTTAAGCTTCTTGCATTGTAAGAAACCTGGGTTTCTCATTTGACTCGTCTTTCTCTATGTCCAACCATGTCTCTTCTATCTGCAAATCCGTAAACTTTCACCTTCGCAATCTCTGGCGCATTCGCAAATTCATTGATTACAACAGATGTCATCATGTTGTTTATACATCCATAACATCCCGACTTGACTACTGCAACTCTCTCATGTATGGTATAACCCAAGGTGAAAAACTTAGACTTCAAAAGATCCAAACCGTGCTGCTCGACTCATGTTTGCAGTTAACTTCTCTGTCGATGCCACTACTCTTATCACAAATCTTCACGTTACCCATCCAGCAGAGAATTTCATTTAAAGTCCTCTTGATGGTATACAAGTGCATACATGGTACTGCTCCTCAGTACTTGTGCGATCTTCTCACTATGTACCAACCAGGTAGGGCGGGACACAGATCTTCAACAGACAAACTTCTTCTTACAATTCCAAATCCAAAATCCAAATCCCTTGGCGATAGGTCTTTTTCAATAGCTGGCCCCAAACTTTGGAACACCATTCCCATCAGCATCAGGAACTCCCCGCCTCTCTCACTATTTTCAGGAAGCGTGTTAAACACTTCTTATTCACAACACCATAGTTAATTCCTATTCCTGTTCAGCGCTTTGATCTCCCTGTAATAGCGCTTTATAAATACTTATTATTATTATTATTGTTAAGCAAGGAAAAAAGATCTCAGAAAACTTGATTTCATAAGAAGCTTCTTCAATTCAAACAAAGAAACAATGTGAACTATTTGCTGAGTTTTTATTTTGATCTAAATGCCTGTGAATAATTTTTAATGTTAAATAAAATCTGTACAGTTTAAGTGGATAAGAAAACTAAAGGATTCTGGTTTTAGTTAGGACTTATTTCTGTATGCTTTGAATCCGGTTGTGACACAGTTCCCAGTGAATCACCTTGGCCAACTTGTCATGTCTTCACTTGTACTCCCTCTGGGCCATCATACTACCTTTACTGACAATATGAAATACAGTCTCCTCTGCCTTACTACACATACTACACATGGGAGAGAAGTTTGCTTTCTTTATCCTTGCCTTGGTTACATTTGTCCTTAGCGACTGGTCTTGCACTGCAGCAATCAAGCCCCCTTCAGCTCTCTGCTCCTTAAACAATTCCAGAACTTGGCGCTCGCCACTTCTTCAGTGCATCTCAAGAATCGGCCATGGAGCGGTTTGTTCCTATTCTTTTATCTTGCCAAAGGCTAATCATCCTCCTTCTGTTTCCTCTCTTGTCCGGCTCACTCTTGATAAAACTTTCCATTGCAATGTTATTATCGTTCTTACTCCATTTTCTCCTGGTTACAACATGAATCCTGTTTTGAGAAGTTTGGATACGAACTGGTGGTACCCGCTCAGGCATACCAACCACTCCGGGTGAAGGACTTCCCTATTAGGTGTTCGTGCAATATGTGCACGAACACCTTTTGTTTTTTGGTTTGTTTTTTCTTCTTGAAAATCTTCTTCTTCCGCGCAACTCTTCTCTGGCGTTTAACTCAAAATAAAAATTAGTTACATAGTTAAACCTTGAAACTTGGCATTTACTTGAACCTTAACATGAGGGGGCACTTGAACAATTTCGTCATGATGACGTCATCAGGTGACGAATTACAAGGTGTTTAATGTTGAGAAATAACCAATTGCTATTCGCTGTATCTCATTGAGTTTGAAAGCTATGATGTTCATAGTTGGGCATCTGATAGATCAACGCCAAAAACATATGACCTTAACTTCCGAGTCGATACCCTTGGTCGAGGTTCGCCTTCGTTGTTTTTCCTTAAAGGCACCTGGAAATAGATTTTTTTCTTTCAAACATAAAAATATATGTATATAAACAATGAAAACATTGTTTGAGTGATTATTTGTCTGGATCTATATGTAAAAAAAAAAAAAAAAGTTATTTGGGGGTGACTCCGCCCATCCCTTTTTTGTGATGTCAATCGAGGAAGACTTCGCCGCGATCGAACATTGACCCACCATCAATTTGCGTGCATTTACATTTTATACACACGTGCAAGTAATGAGCTTGTACGTTTTGCATTTTTCCGGCAATGCCGACCAGGTGTATTGCTGCTGCATGCAGCAAAACGACTAAAGATGGGGTCAGCCAGTATTTGTTTCCTGCAGATCTCAAATATAGGCAGTTATGGGCATCGAAAGTCGGGCTAACAGTGGCAAAATTGTCCGGTCCGACGTCTCTTTCAGCGCTATGCAGCGACCACCTCAAGCTGTCGTGCTTTGAATCCGGGATTTACCACACATTTGACTTTGAAAAGTCATTCTAATGGTTTTAGCTTGCGCCAAGCATCGCGTTTTTTGTTGGCACTGCATGCGATTCACCGTGCAGGGTATCGTGCATGGTATCCGAGTGGACTGTCCACTGCAGCCTTCCTCTCTGCATCAATCTTCTCTGTGGTTGAAGGCTAGCAGTTTTACAGCCCATTTGGTCACTAAAAAGTCACCTAAGTTCTAATGAAAATAGATTTTGTAAATACTAGGCATTCAAGTTTCAACGTATGTATGTGGATATAATTTTGTTAAATAAGATCGTGGCTACAGTGTACATGACAAAATTTGTTGTGATGTCCTATTTAATGAATTCCTCGGTTCCGGATTGAAACCACGCATGAAGCCAGTGTAAACGCCGATCCTACATGCAGCACAGCTCGGGGGACGGGTCACTGAATGTTGCATGCAAAGCCGCAAACATGGACCTCATTTGCGAACACTAGTACTATTGTACGCAACAAGGCAACGTCGCTGTCTTTAATTTTGTTCATCATTTGTGTGTTACACAAGTAATTGCAAAGAGAACCAGTACATGCGTGCTCTAGAGAGAGCTAGCTAGACGCTAGCTAGCTATGTACACTGTACACTGTACTAGGATTGCATTGGGTGACGTCCGTATACGCATATGTAGATGTAAGTCATTACCAAACGTATATTACTAAATAGCAAACTGGCTTTACATTTAAATCCTTTGTTTTAAAAGTTATTTACAGTGTACTTACCCTCATCTATGACTGGAACAGAAGTAACTTCCTCATTTAACCCACTATCAGAAAGCTGCAAAAAACTTAACTTGGAACCTTGGTCCTGTTCACAGTTTTTGAAGTCTTTGGCCAATTCTTCACTTGGCGGTGTCGTTGGACAACATCCTCTTCCCCACATATAGAGAGCATTGCTCATTGTGCCAGCCACGGTGTAATTATCACCACACGCTACAGTCTAAAAAAGAAAAGAAAAAGTAAATAAATTTAAAAACAAAACTTGCTTTTATTATGACACCTAGATAATGTGTTCATACAGTATATCTGTCTCGCCTTTGAGGCAACTGCTCCATGGAAGAATTTTTGCAATGCAATCGATTTGTGGGGATGAATTCAGATGAATTGCATGATAACAGAAATGAAGATGAATGTACCCAACTGACTAGTTTCCAAGTAATTCCAGATGAACCGAGTAGGATACCACTGTGAAACTGCCATGTAACTTTTATTCCCTGTATTTACAATGGTATGGCCTGTATTTACAATGTAATGAACACATCAATTTACATCAGGGAAAGTTGTTGCTCCAACCCTTCCAGCAGCAGCTCACCACAACATTGACACACTCTAGCACACACACATCCAGCCAGCAGCCAACTCCAATGCTTCACTTGCCAAGAACAACTTGGATACTTCCCACCCAAACATGCATCCATCAAGCAGCAACACCACATGCAGTCAAGCATTCTCCTGAAGAAGAGTAGTCTTGGTTTAAGACGTCCCTGTTCTGTATTTCCACGACCCTTAAAAGTCCACGATCCGCCCCATCACAAATTGACGCCAGTAGAGGGCGCTATCACTCCACGAACCCGCTATCACCCACGAACCGCTATCACAGCGGTTCTCGGGTGATAGCAGTCCATGAGGAGAGCGCGCCCTCTTGTGGCGATGGATCAAGGGAAGATATTTTAACTGGCAATGGATCGTGGGAAGATATTTTAACAGAAGAGTCTTAACCAAGACCAGAAGAAGAGCAGAGTATACTGCCCGAAACGTCAAGACCAAACCGGCTCTTTTCAGAGCCAACACTCCCACAAAAGAGATTTAATACATGGTTGTACCCGCAAGTTGACTATTAATTTATTTATAGTTACTTCTTGTCCTGCAATTATTGCTGTTAACTATTTAAAGTTGCTGCGACCACTTTGGTTACTGTGGTAAAAACCCAAGAATTTAAAGGTGGAAAGTGGGTGCCTTGATAAATTAATTGTGTGAATTTCTGGTGATCCTTGGTAATTGGAATGTGGAGGCAAGCATTTTTCTGGTCCAAGGTGATGGCTTACGAACCCTGTTTGAGCATCTGGAAAATGATCGCCAACAAGTTCTCCATTCGATAAGTTCTCCATTCGATAAAGTATTGGCTGAATAATACATTGAGTGTCTGAAGGTTTATATTTGGGCACCAGGGCACCTGTTTTCTTTAGAGCATAGCGTCCTTAGGCTTAGGAATATCTATTCCTAAGACCTCCAACAAGAAAGATTTGACAGGGCCTGATTGGGATACTGCAGAGATTGACTCACAGGTGGAAGGGGAATGAACAACAAAAAAATAGCTTAACAGGTCCTGGATTCTGTGGAATGAGAGTTTTTATGTCCATGTAATCATTGGATCTTTTTGAACGCATAACCCATGATGTGTAAGTAGAATCTGCCAATCCGGAGTGTGATCATCTTTGACAGACAATCATCATGTGAAGTCTCTCTGAAAGATGATAGCTTCTTTGGATGATGAAGTATGAAACTTTAAGATTCTGTCCTCCTCTAGGAGTCCGGAGAAAAATAGTTGGGATGGTGCATCATCCAGACAGGTTTATGGTTATAGCTTGAGTATGACATCCTCTGGGAGATGTTAGGAGACTTCACATAATAGCATGGTTGTCAGAGCACATTCTTCATGAAGGAAATCTCATTTAGAATGGGAAGCATGTTATCCAGAGTCTATAACACTGTGAGTGGAGCAATAACAATGGTTGTCTAATTAATTGTGCTCTCTTGATGAAAGGGCCCAGAAAAGGCAAAGTGATGTAATAAGCACCTAAGCCAGGAACTCACAAAGGTGTTGAGAAATCAACCATAATCACAGGTGAAGTTCTGATTAGGAGTACCTTGTCAACATTAATACAGAACAAGTAGTGGAACTCTATAACAGACATGGTTTTCTCACACACAGTTCTCTGATGCACTAAATAAGACTTGCCCCATGCCAATGCAACGTACCCGTTGAGCACTCTGAGGTTTGACTGTCTGATTAAATGTAGTATAAACAAACTTGCGGTTTTTGAATGATCTGGAAGGTTTGGAGGTCATTGCAATGAAAGTTTCTTTTACACAAGTCTATTCCCTGGGGGGCATCCAACAGGAAATAACAGCTGACCCTCTCACACTATGATCGCTTTCCCCCGATCTACCTGGCAAATTGGCATGGGTATTCTTGAAAAGTGCGCTGAGGTAACCATGGGGTAAAAAATCTCCTGGGGCTGAATTCCACAGGGTTAAGAGACACAGTGTAAAAAGGGCTTATCTAAAATGTGAATTTTCCAAAGGAGTTGATTATGAACCATGTAGAGACCCCCTGCTTATTTTCCAGTAGATATCGATCTAAGTCATTGATGAGGTTTGTCAAGAAATGTAACCCCAGGCACTGTGAATTCCTCCCATGGTTTCTCCGACACCCAATTTCTAACAAGGTGAATTAACAGTGGGTAAACAACCTTGCCCTTCGCAGTACTTATGAGAGGGAGCTGGCAGGAATTCCCTTTTGGCTAAATTGATAACAGCTACCATAGTGGGGGGGGGGGGGAACATCTACCAGAGTTTGTCCAATAGGTTGACTCTATTTGTCTTGCTGAGCTGTGAAAAATGTCCAATGGTTATCCAGCGGGAACAAACGTCGCTGGGTTTCCAAGGAACAGGGGTGACAATGAAAGCATAAAGAATGACAAGTGATGGCATTTGTAACACCATCTATAATTTGTGTATTTTTTTGTGCGTTTTTTCTAAAATATCTCTATCCTGTTCAATAGAGCACCATATAGTCATAGATGATAGAAAAGTCCTGACAAACAGAAGTGAAAACAAATGAAGTTAGTTCACAGCTTTATAATACTCTCTAATGTTAAAGGAAATTTAATATATAAAAAAAAAAAAATGTATAATATTAAATCCTGCTCATTCTTTTCTTTTAATGAATTGTGTACTATAAATTCATGATTTGCATTTGTTTTTTTGAAACATTTCTTTACTTTTTTAGGTGGGTAAATTTTGGGGAATAACTCCAAAGCTGTCAGATGGAAATTGTGTTAAAAACAAACAAATAAACAAACATCGCAACAACGAACAAATATTCCCAACACCCACAAATAAATAAACAAACACCCCAAAAAACAAACAAAAAACAATGAGTTATTATTGTATAAATAAAAGTTTTTGTCTATCATTGGACTTACCATTATTACTTTGTCGGACATGTCTTTAACCTGCATAGGTGCTTCTCTAGGTTTTGTGTTACCTACACCAAGCTGTCCGTCAGTGTTTCTACCGAATGTGTAAAGCACCCCAGGTTCCACAAGCACTGCACTATGATGACGACCCAAAATCATGTCCACAACCCTAGAGGAACTTAGCAATTTGATTTTAGTTGGCACTCTCCTACCCTCCACTTCTGTCTGTGAAGAACAATGATAAACAAATATTACATAGCTTTTTATTCACATGCTTTTTATTCAAAGGCTTAACTCTTGTGGAAATTTCTCCATTCTACTATAGTTCTTTATTTCATTACTATAGTTATTTATTTCATTAGGTGTTCGTGCAATCATATGGGAACATTTACATTTTGTGTCATGATTTTCACATAAATTCAAGAGTTACCAAAGCAATTACAGCTGTACAGCTTTTGTGATGTTCCCCCTTTCTTCATATCAAAAGTTGAGAAAAATCAAGCAGAGCAATTGTAGGGGGGGGGGGGGGGGCGTTAAAATACGGCCCCCAAAATTAAA
>JAUELU010000042.1:3854739-3867553 GCA_032357145.1 Evasterias troschelii | reverse complement strand
CGACATACCTGGTGATTATTTTTATACATTAAATGCAGACTCTAAGGACCCACCTATCCATAACTTTTAACAACAATTTTTTTCTAGACCTTGTTTATTGGTAAACGCAGCCTTGAAAATAGGCAAATTTCATTATTCAAAAATCGAAAAAATGGTCCATCAAATATAACAGTATGAAGGAAATCCATTTTTTATCCGTGGCCAACATTTTCAAAAAATCTTTGATATTTACAGTCCCTTACTCTTAAGACTGTAAATTGGAAACAATATGGGTTTGTGTGGCATGGCATCATTTGCTGCGCAAATCAGGATCGCAATTATTATGGCCAGCATTTCGCAGCACTTTCAAGTGAATTTGTCAACGTTTATCCAAACTGCACAAATGTGAACTTTTTACCGTAAGATCTGTCACTTAACCGTGTAACCGTCACGGGCTTACGTATAAGCCTGCACATTCACAGTTATTTTTTTAAAACGTGTAACTGTTTCTGAAACAGTTGGTGACCCTTGTAACAGCAGTTTTATAAACATGTGATCAAAAACATTGTGTCTTCATTCTTCATAGCAGTATTTTGACTTTGCGCAATCACCCTGCAAAAGCAAGCATGCGCAATCACCCTGCAAAAGCAAGCATGCGCAATCGAATTGTTGTGGAACGCCCCCTAGCGCTCAATGTTTCTCACAAATATTGCTGCACGCACAGTTGTTTTGAAAAAACAAAGACTACGAGTCTGTAAATTGGGAATGATGTGTGTGTGTGTGTTTTATGGGATATTGTGCTGTGAAAATTGTGATTACAGTTATTATGGTCAGCATTACGCGGCACTTTTTAAGTAAATGTTTAATCGTAAGATCTGTCACTTTACCGTGTGACCGTCACAGGCTTAGTAGGTATAAGCCTGAGCATTCATGGTTATTTTTGTCTACATACCATTTCTGAAACAGTTGGTGACCCAGCGTGTAACAGCAGTTTCATAAACAAACCTGTTTACAAAACCGTGCATGTGACCTAATATCCTAAAGCATAAAAATATGAAAGAGTTAGATCCTATATCAAATTGAAGCTTAGAACATGAACTTAACTCTCAATGTAATGTTAAAAAAAATTCTTAGTTAATTAGCTCATTTACAGCGAGGTGAACATTTAATTAGACAGTCTTGAGACCACTGTATCTCAAAAAGTGTACAACCGATTGTCAAATTTTTTTCAGTTATAGACTCCTTGTGCATTAGAGATTAGCCTTGGGTAACCGTGACCCCATGTTGACATTTACTTCCTGGTCAACCGGAAGTGGTACCTATTTCAAGAACTGCACAACCGATTTTCAAACTGTTTTTAGTTATAGACTCCTTGGGCATTGGAGATTAGCCTTGGGTAACCGTGACCCAATGTTGACCTTTACCTATGGGTCAACCGGAAGTGGGACCATATCTCAAGAACTACACAGCCGATTTTAAAAGTTGTTTTCAGTTATATAGACCTCTTGGGCATGGGAGATTAGCCTTGAGTAACCATGACCCCATGTTGACCTTTTAACTTTCAGGTCACCTGGAAGTGGGACCATATCTCAAGAACTAAACAACCGATTTTCATCAAAGTAAAAACAAAACGGAACAGCTTTGTGTTCACAAACACCTAGTGTCTAGTTTGATTTTGTTTTTGATTTGTAGTTCAAATTTTTAAATGGCAGCTCTAAGGTTCTCTGAAATATAGAAATATAGTTTTTACATTTTCCAAATAGATGTAGGCCACAGGAAATTTATTATTTTTGTAATGACTCCCTAACCACTCACTAAATCTAGAGTAAAAATGTAATTTGTCTGAAACATTCTTAGCAAAAATTTAAGAAATGTTAGGTCAAGCAAACAGTGTAACAAAGGACTTGTGATATCAGCCTTGAATGTGACTCTTTAAATGAGGATCTAACGCGTACATAATCAGCAAGGCAATTTCCAACCAATTTTGGATTTAAGGATATTACTTTCGTGGGCAAAGCAATTTCAGGGATTTGCTTGATTGGGTTCAGTACAGGTCATACCAGCAAGAACACATTTTTGCAAAGTGGTGCTGTTTTTCCCAGTGGCAATTGGTGAGCACAAGGCGCGAAGTCATTACAGGGTGGGGTTTGGGGCCCACTGAAGGGCCTCAGAAGCTAAACGCTCTGTCGTGTAGTTAGAGACACAATTTGGCATTTAAATGTCCCTTTTTGGTGCGAGATTTTTTTATTGTAATTCGGAAATTGATTACCCAACAATGTTTTTTTTTTCATGAGGCAAGTGTGATGGGTGAAATGCACTATAGCCAGATTTCAGGGTGAGAGCCCCGAAAGCTATTGATTCCTAGATGCTTTGTCGCACAATCAGAGCAGCTATTTGGCACTTTGTGTCTCTTTTGTGGGCGGGATGTTATAAGGGTAATTTGCAAATTGATTACAGTTACCCACAACTTTGTTTTTCTCTAGGAAAAGCTGGGTGAATTGGAAAAGCTAGATTTCAGTGAGTGATTATTTGACAATGCACAATGAACAAAACGCATTAAATATTACTTTTGTTTAAAGCACACATCCTTGTCATCAGAAATGTTTTCACAATAAACACAAAACAGACACAGAAACTCATCCACACCCAACCTCTGTAAAAACTTTATAAACAATGTTGAAGCCTCCACAAACATAAAGACACCAAACTTTTCCTCCGTGACACCACCTTGCCTCGTTAGGGCAAGCGAGCAGAGAGTGATTGATTTGGAATCAACGCTGCGAAACGTCCTTTATGCCTTTACCAAACTTGGGCTTGGGCTCTGTCATCAATTTTGGAGCAATGTACACTTTGCAGTGTTTTCAACATCAAATGGTATCCTGAGCCAGACCCACAGCCCAAACCTTCTAGGGACTCCATTTTAAATGTTAGCATGTCGCCAAAAGATGTAGCTCCATCGGCAATACCAACTTTTTTAGCCCAGCTGTAAGCATGCAAAAGTGCTGTACGCTGCGCTACCATTGATGGGGACACAGGCAGCATGCACGATTTTTTGTACACAAAGACATGAGAAAACCATTGTCTTTTGAACTGTCGGACTATACACCTGTCAACCCCATTTAATCCTGCATCACATGCATGTCTTATGGAGAATACGTACACACATGCAGGGCCTAGCTGCCAGTCGGCCGACCAGACCAACCAGACCATCATAAAAAACAAGCATATCACAGTGTGTGATAATGTTGGCCTTCAAGGCGCAGAATGAAGCTGAATATAATTTTTTTAAACTTAAATATATGATATGAAACATGTTTTTATAAATTTGTTTACCTTTTCCAATTTTTCCGGTCATTAAAGGGTGAATTTATGAAACATGTTTACTAAAAGCAGTGGGTGCTTTAGTATATTTCAGCACCCCCATCCAAAAAGTTCCCCTCTCGCTGGCCTGGTAAAGTTAAAGCATCATATGTATGACAAAACATTTGAACTACATGTACCATAGACAATAAGCTAAATGACCATGGCTGAGTCAGACATGTGTTGTTTCTTTTTTGAGGATGTCACCTTTTTAAGTTACTTTCTCGATCGTCATGCGAATTGAAGGAAATTGGTGTTGAAAAACTATGACAATCTTGATAAACTTGAAGTTCCCTCAGGTGCAGTTGGTCCAGCGGATTGCCTCGGCTGGTAAAGTATGGGAAGTGCAGCAAGCTGAGAAAATGCAAATTGTCGCACGTGAGCTTGTAGTTTCATCTAACACTCTCAAACCATATCATTATCATACATTAAGCAGTTTTTTATTTGGTGTTGAAAATGCCGCCTGAAGCAGTGCTGTTACTTGAATTCTCTTTAACTAAATAGGTATGATTTCTACTCAGCCACAAAAAGGTAGTCACACTAAAATATTCAGAGCACCTCAAATCTTACCTCCCATTGAGCAGAATACAATGAAAATCAATGGTGGCAGCCTGTCCATTCTTGTTAGCAACATAAAGGAAGGGATTGGGTTAGGAATTGGGAATTGATAAATTGCAGTACCTC
This sequence comes from Evasterias troschelii, assembly GCA_032357145.1. Lineage (NCBI taxonomy): Eukaryota > Metazoa > Echinodermata > Asteroidea > Forcipulatida > Asteriidae > Evasterias > Evasterias troschelii. The sequence goes on along the minus strand of JAUELU010000042.1, from coordinate 3,863,530 downwards.
CTGTCCCTCTTTGTACGAGGAAAAGTAGTGTAGCAGGGTAGTTGCATGCCTGTGCACTTTACACAATGAAATATCCAAATTGACGGCCCTTTGAAGTTGTTCCTGGCTCTAAAAACCACCCATAAGTAAGCCACTTTAGGAAAATTTGGCAGATATGTTATACCAGTCATCCGATGTGGAGTGATCAACAACAAATTTCTGTTTTCAAGCCTTATAACCATCACTTTACGATGGAAGACGTGTGTACATGGACATTTTTAAGGACACAGGATGGGAGGTCTGATCTAGTTGTGTTTGCCAATAGTATTCTTTTGGCAGCTGTGATGTGTGAGTTCACAGCAGTTGTCATGATAACAAACAAGAGAGCTTAATATGTAGTGATTACAATTACCATGCATGCATTCATAGTTTTGTGGTTTTGTGGTGTGTTGTTTTGTCTAAACACACAAGGACACAGGAGGTGGAAACAATAGCCAACGCAGTCATTACTGGGATTATTGCCCAATTCTTGACCATCATCCTTTTATCTAACAAACAGGGATTACAAGAGACTGATTAAGCGACCATGATTGTTTCACATTGTTCTTGTCAGGATTTATGTGCAAGATTCCACAGCATGCCATTGATATTATCAGGCATGAATCACAGGCAACATGCTGGCTGTTTCACAGAGAGTAAAAAGAGTTTTTGGTTCAAATATTCTCAAAAGAGAGTAGAAAATCCTATGTGCTTTATTACAGTGTTTGTTGTCTTGACGTGGTAAAGCTTTTGTTGTATTTTGACAATAATATTCTGTACAAAAATGTGTGTACTCAGTAATTTTTATTTTATTTTCTCTGGTCAGAACTGGTTAAGACCAAAAGTCAAAAAAATTAATATATATTAAACTGTTGCCGTTCCCGCTGCTAAGATTAAAGACTAAAGATTAAAGACTTGAACTGCCTCCTGCTTAAGTTGTCTAGAATAGCACCCGAGTAATATGCCTATGTATTTTTGTTACAGGAACGAGACAGTACTGAGTATACAGTAATTTTCAGCTGCACTCTCACTACAATAATTCTTGCCCTTGGCTTATGATCACAATTTAAATCATAAAGTTCAAATTGTTCACTTGAATCCTATGCAAGAGGCATTCCGTTTTAAATTTGTTGTCAATCAATACGGTGATTTCTTTGAATATTTGTTTTCTCATCAGAGTACCATGAAGGGTTTCAAGAACAAGATGATAATGCTCTAATAACAGTTCATTCACTAAGACTCGCTCAGTTTTTAGAAAATGCTGGTCAGGTCAGTTAATATTTATGTTTCTATTTTATTCTTTTGTATTGTGAGTGTTGTAATGAAACAAGTTCTTATCATCTTGTACAAAATATGGCATATTAATTGTTTGTAACCTTTTCCAAGATTTCCATTTGTGTAAGGTTGAATTTATGAACCAAATTAATAAAAGTAGGGGGTGCTTTAGTTTAATCAAGCACCCCATCCAAAAAGTTTGGGGCCTGACTCAGTTTTGTTAAATTTGATCTTGTTAACTGGTTAAAGGACATGTGTATATTTTGGTATTTTATTTTTATTAGGTGATGAATGCTATCATTGAGGAAACTGCCAGTGATAACAGTAAGAGGGATATTACAATTAATCAGCGGAGTATTCTATTCAGTCAGGGCTACAACCGACTTCAGTCAGATTTACCATTCCTTAAAGGTACATGTAGTTATTTTCTTTAAACTAAGTGACAAGTTTGTTATTTTTTAAGAAATGTGTTCATGATATTTGAGGCATCAAGTTTTGTTGTTTTTATAGGTTGGAAACTTAAGTAGCCTTGTTTATTTTTTATGTAAAGGTCGCCATGTGACACATGCTCAGTTCCACCCAGTTCAGACCAATCTGTTAATGACAGTGTATTCCATGCCTAAAATGGTAAGTACTGACTGCAGGCTCATTTATTAACATTTTAATTTGTGGTTTATCATTTGATGTTCTTTACATTTGGAGACGGAGCATTTACCGGAAGACATGTAGAGTGATTTGTGTTTTAAATAAGTAGAGAGTTTCTTGTGTATGTAATAATGCCACATATTATGCTTGCACTTTGCAATTTTAAATATCAACTTTGATTTGGCAGCAGCAATTGTTCCATCCATTCAAAGAATATATTATACTTTTGTCATTAAAATTATTCTAACATTAGGTTCATACTTTATTAAATTAAATTTCAAGAAATTTGTAGCATCTCAAATGAAGGTTTAGGTGTTTCATTCTCACTCAAGGTGCTGGTGGATTTGTTTCCTGCAGAACGTGGAAAAATATTGAGTGTGAAGTGCTTTATCTTACATTCATAAATACCCCAGACAGTTTCGCTATTCCTATTGGTTGAGAGCACATCACGTGGGGTGTATAAATGGATGATAAAGACCAGCTGGAGCTGTTTATAACCGGCTGGGCTTCGCAGAATGGACGCGCAAGCTCATTTAAGCCAAATTACTTATGCGGAACGCAATACAACACTATAAGTATACCGCGCATAATATTTTTGTACACGCGCTTACACACAACCCAACGCGCACAAAACATAATTTTACAAAAGTTTTTTAAAAATGTACACTTCAAAAATTTGTACCACCAATTTTTCTTATTCTTTTTTTATCAAAAGGGCATTCATGAATGGGAATAAAAGAGTAGTGACTCGTTCTTAAACGGCCTTTTAAAACCTTACAGGGTCATGGCCATGTGATAAAGCCAGCCACGACCCTGCCGGTTTTAAACGGCCGTTTAAGAACTCGTCGCTACCCTTTTATTCCCTTATTATTGTTGGACAGAAGAAAATTTTTTTTTTTTGCTAAATTATTCACATCTTGTCTGCAAAGTGATTCCTGATAAGAACTTTTAATCTTTTATAATATTAATGCAAACATGGCTACACTAACAACTAATAAAGAAACCTTACCTGCTCTCACAAATCCACCTCCCATGCACAGCGTTAAGAGCCTCTTCCTATTGCCTTTTCCAATATTGGGGACTTTTAATCCGTCTTCACATTGTCTTTCCAACAACTTAACTGATTTGCTAGCTCCTTGGAAACCTGAAGGGCAATAACATTCTATCTTACTGCCAGTTCAGGTTTTACCATTCCCATTCAATCGGTGATCTGCTTTCCCTTATTACCGATCATTGGACTATGGGCTTAGATCGCAGGGTGAGGCTCGTGTTTTAGCATTAGATATCTTTAAGGTCTTCGAAAAAGTATGGCATACTGGACTGCTCCACAAGCTTTATTCATATGGTGTGCAGTGTTGGAGGTCTTGAGGCTGGGCTCGGCCTTGAGACCGCTGCAAGGCCGACAATGGACCGCTTTGGTCTCGTCACCTTCTGGATTTGAATATTAATCCAAGGCTGGTTTGAGGCGGCCATCTTGACTCAAATTTCCCACCGTTTACGTTTCTCTAAAAATGTTATTGTGACAAAGTACATTTACTGAAGCGGAGCTGAGGCTTCGCAGACTGAAATTGGGCATACTTTACGATTGTGAAAGATGCATCTGGATCTCACATCGGGCAAGGCTATCCCCACAGATGCTGGAGACCCTAATGTTTTTATAATGTAATGAACATGAACTTTGAGAAGTGTTCAGATACATCTTACATTCTCTGATCTGGACTGTTAACATGTGTAGCTACATGTAGGCAGTTTGCCTAAAATGTCTGCAGGTTGTGGCTTTGACTGAGGTACAATTAAATTCAACCTCGTTAAAATTCACAAATACAATGGAAATCCCCAGCAAAAGCCATCACCTCCAAAAAAATCTGAACAGATATATTTCACAAATGCAACAGTTGGGAAAGTTTGTTTTTAAACTAGTATTTGTGTGCATAATTTTTTGTGGACTGGACTACAACCCTGAATTGGTGTGTCAGTCAGGCAGAATGTTATCCATAATTTCTTTTCCAACAGCAAGGTTGAAGCTTGTCCTTGAGGGTCAATCATCTCCTATCAGTTCAATCAATTCTGGTGTTCCAAAGGGTTCAGTACTTGGTCCTACTCTCTTTCTTGTTTACACTAACGAATTGCCTGATAAAGTTTTGTCTTCGCCTGCATGTTTGCTGATGATTCAACCCTCTACTATGTTGACCCTAACTCTTCAAAATCTTCTCGCTTTGAGGCTGGTGTCTCACTGAATAATGATTTAGAAGGCATGCTGATTTGTGAATCTACCTGGACATTCAATTGGGTGCACAGGCATAAACCGTTGCTTCATTTCCCCAGTATAAAGAGGGAGAAAAGGCACTGGAATTTATGCTTATAATCTCCCTTTTCCCATTTTGTTGTTGTATAATCTCCGTTGCAGACCTTTTTCCTTTTGTGATATAAATGTGGCTTACAAGAATGCCACCTTCGTTTATCATTGTTTTTAGCTCAATAAAGTGCTCCAAGATTCCAGCATATGGCAAGGGGGTGAGACGCCTGACCCTGCCTCTTGATTTAAATTTTTTTTCTTCATATTTTGTATCTTTTGTCATTATACAAAAAGTGTTGATTGTTCGGACAAATGCTAAAATAAGTCCTCAATATTGTGTGTGTAAAGTCTAACCTTCAAAGTTTTCAGCACTTTATCATAATTTTCTCATTTTCTAATATTTAGCGTGATGAAAGTTTCTCCGATCAAGCAATTGTTTGTGTTTGGAATGTCCAGGATTCTTACAAACCATTTCGGTAAGTTCTATCACATATGTATTTTCACACTTGCCACAAGTTATTTAAAAGGACAAATTGGCCTCATTTGTCTTCTTGCAGGCCTGTGAGATCTCCGCTTTAAAGCGGATATCCGGGTTTTTTTTGGTTTTTTTGCAGATTTTTTATTTCCGTTTTTTTTTTTTGTAAAAAAATAAATAAATAAACAAATATTTTGTTTTGCCTTATATCATGTATATATGCTTGGCAACATTAATGTACAACTACAATAATGTAAAATAAGCCTAGTTACTGGATCAATGGGGTGCCCCAGTTAGACCAGCAGAAATGCGTGACTCGCGCTCACTTGACATTCCACGATCATTCTTACATTATGTAGTGTTTCAGCTCTTTTTTTAAGGGTCCACTCACAGGCCTGCTTCTTAGGTAGTATACGTTACCTAAGAAAAAGATTAAGCTCAGATTGTTACATTCTGTTTTGAATATTTAAAAAAAATGGGTCTACTTCACTCATACATTACCTGTAGAGTGAATTACTACATTTTCATATTTCCTAGGCCGGTAGGCATACATGCTAAGAGTTTTACCAACAGCGCCCTCTGGCGCCCCCACAATGCCCTGCGGCAATCCCACCCGATGACCTTCCTCTTTTCTCTTAGCATGGTACTGGTAGGACGTTTTTTGTCGAATTGATTTTAATTGAATTAAAAGAATGTCTGTACCGTTGTTTCTTGCTTGAGATGTTTTGCTAATGAAAGAAGTTTAGTAGTTTTGAAGAGTTTGATTTTTTTACTTGTGAAGTTTATAATGAATAGTATAAAGGGTTTGCTGAGGGCTTCACCTGTCAATTCCAAGGTTATGAACCAACCCCCAGGACAGGTCAAGCCCTCGGGGGAAAATGTCCTTCCCCAACCAGTCCCCCGCCCGGCAGCCACTGACGGCTGTGGGTGCTGACAGCCCCACGGCTGGCGTAGCTGGCTCGAACCAGTCTATTACCCTGGCCGCTAGCGGGACTTCCAAACATAAGCGGGCTCTGGCAAGGGTCGCATGAATCAGGCCCCTACTGCCGAAGCTAAGCCTAAAAAGGCCCGCCAGGGACAGAGGAAACCAGGCGCTAAGTCAAGCCTCCGTTCACCCTCCCCTTTGCCACTGAACACGGGACTACTTGAAGTGGCGAGTCTCCACGGCTCGTTGTTTTCGTTGAACCCACGTCCCCCTGGTACAGTGGAATTCTCCACATGATGCCAAGACGGACTATTGTCACTGGGATTATTCAAAACCTCCCAGATCGCGGAGACGGAGCTCCGCGTGATACAGCGAGACATGATTATCGTTCTCCAGCTTCCTGTCCCGGCAGAGCCCGAGCAACCCGATCGCAAGTCTTTTAAACACAAGACTTGCACTTCTTTGGGAACTGATAACATTTTTCCAGTGCTTCCACTGGATCAGGTTTGAATGATCATGTCTGCTAAGAAATAGACTGCCTACAAATGACGGGATTATTATCATTTTCCTAAGGAGGATTTAAAAAAATATTTCTCCACTCCTCTTCTCCCCGATGCTGCAAAAGATAAGTTGGCTGCAGATGCAGGAGTCCCGTTGTCCAACAGATGTTTTCCTACAAGATGCGGGATAAATTTGAGGACACATTAAAGAAGTTGAATTCTGCATCCAGACTTGGTATGCGTTCGACTTCCTTCCTCCTTCTACTGAATGAGTATTTGGTTTAAGGATGTGAGGATGGATCCTTGCGAAGACAAGGGATCTTGATCTTCATGTACCTGGATGATTGGATCATTGTGGGTCGGTCCCGCGAGACTGTGGAGGAGGCACTTACCTAAACTCGGCGCCTCACGTCCTCCCTCGGCTTCATCATCAATGCCAAAAAGTCCCGTCCGGTTCCGTCCCAGTTCCCAAATGTTCTCGGGCGTTTCTCAATCATCGGGTGGGACTGGCCCGCCCTTCAGGAGATCGATTACTGAACCTTCTACAATGTGTGTCCCTCTTTCTTGCTGCAGCAGTGGCCCCGGCGCGGGGCTGGCTTCGTTACTGGGTCTCATGGCCAGCCTTGTGGACATTGTCAACTTCTGCAGACTATACATGCGCCCCATTCAGTTACACCTACTGTCCTTTTACAGGCCCAGTCAGCACCCTGGCTGATTCCCCACTTTCAATGGTGGCTCAGCCATGCCAATCTGACAAGGGGGCGTCCTTTCCACAGGCCCCAGCCGTCGGTCACCAACACGACGGATGCCTCCCTATCAGGCTAGGGGGCCAGCCTCCATCCCGTTCTAGCGGCGGGTTGCTTGGGCCCCGAACACCAGCTGACCAGTTGCTCCACATCAACTGCCTGGAACTGCTAGCACACAGTGTCCAATGCTCTCAAGCACTTCCAGGCCTCGGTGTTAGACAAGGTGGTTCTGATTCAGAGCGACAATGTCACAGTAGTAGCCTTCATCAGTCAGCCCAGCTGTGCGCCCACACATGGGAGCTTCTCCATCGGTGCATAATCAACAGGGTCTCCCTTTCGGCTGTCCACCTCCCTTGGGAGGAAAATGTAACAGCCGACGCCCTGTCCTGAGGTTGGATTTGCCCGACGGAGTGGACACTCCGCCCGCAGGTCATTCAATCCCTCTTCCGGCTCATAGATCGTCCTCAAGCTGATCTGTTCGCTTCGCGGTTCAGTCATCAGCTTCCCATATATTGCACGAGGGGCCCCGACCCCAACGCATGGCAGAGGGATGCGCTGTCAATCCGGTTGGATGGTCTGTTAGCATACACTTTCCCTCCTTTTTCACTGATCCCGCGAGTCCTCCAAGTTAGAGCAGGAGGACTGTCAAGTCCTCCTTATAGCCCCTTTTTGGCCCCTTTTGTCCATTAAAGCGACCTATTTGCTAGCGGTTGCTACATCGCACTGACGTAGAGAACTGCACTCTTTGACAATAGACTCGGGCCACATCTGGTGGGAACCGCATGGTGTCCGTTTAATACCGAAAACGGGGTTCTTGACGAAAAATCAGTCAAGTACATTTACCCCTCCAGACATTTTCATCCCCGACATTAAATCATTCTCGTCAGTGGCTCATGACGTAGGGCTGGTCCGGGCACTGAAGTGGTATGTCGATCGTACAAAATCACTTCTTTCGACCCACACCCAGCTGTTTATAACCACCACTCCGCCACATCGCCCGGCATCGCGTCATACTATCACGCGCTGGCTGGTTGCGGCAATTCGGCGGACACAAGTGTCCAGTCCTTTGTAGTCAATTGGGCCCCACAAAATCCGTGCGGCATCGACCTTGTGGGCATTTTTGGGGGCGTATCTTTTTAGGAGATATCACACAGGCGGCCTGCTGGAGTACCCCGAATACTTTCACTGACTGTTATCTCAGAGATGTGCTTTAGACAGAAGGCAGGGTGGGAAGGATAGTTCTGACATCAGCCAGCCATGCCCCTCCCCGACAAGACACTTCACAGCCCAGAGCCTCCACCCAATAGGTGAGCTCACCCTGTCATGTCTTTTTTCACTTAATCTGTGTACATTTCATAAGGTATTATTTATGTAACACTTATATATTTTTGCTTCCCGTTGCTTGCGCTCCGGTGAGACTTTCTTTCGTACATCACGCGATCCAGTGGCGGGGTCTGCATTAGGCATGCTTGTTTTGACCAGACATCTTGAACCTATTGGTCTGGACTACTAGTGTATCCCTTTACCCTGTTTGTCATCAGACATCTCGCATTCCCTCCGCCTATAGACTGTGCAAGTCTCGCGCGTATCCGAACGAGAAACCACGTCAAGCGAAGAACATTCTTATTTCTGAAATTAAATCTTTTGTTTTAAATTATATCTCATGACAGAATCTGAACAACAAAAATAAATCATTACAGTTTTATAAAAAGTTTTAGCTTTTGAAAACAAGAATCACACGAGTGTGTATTATTATTAATGAACAAAAGTTAAAACTCTGGGACAAGGATGCCTATTTGATGTTAACTTTTTAGAAACCCCTTACGCGGATTCTTGAAGGTCAAACAGGTCTTAAATGGACCCGTATCGCAGTTTAAAGAGGATGCTGACGCCTCAACAACCATAGACTGC
>JAUELU010000042.1:3840714-3854639 GCA_032357145.1 Evasterias troschelii | reverse complement strand
AAAATAATTGACGAAACAAAATCTCGCCCACGTAAAACTCCATATGGTTGGGACCACTATGGTCCCGGAAGTTCGGAAGCGCACGAGACTTGCACAGTCTATTGACTCGGTGTGAGTCTATGCAAATGTAGTAATTCGCTCTACAGGTAATGTATGAATGAAGTAGACTCCCTCACCACAGTAGTGTGGTGGGGGTCTACGAGCAAATATTTACCTGTAGAGCGTCGTCCCCCCCTCCATCCCCACTATCCTCGATGTCTGGGCGTCCTATCTAATGCTCGAGAAAGGAGGAAGGTCATGGAATGGGATTGCCGCAGGGCATTGTGGAGGCGCCAGAGGGCGCTGTTGGTAAAACTCTTGGCATTTATGCCTACCGGCCTAGGAAATATGCATATGTATTAATTCGCACTACATTTAAGTATTCGCTCGTAGACCCCCACCACACTACTGTGGTGAGGGAAATTACTTGTACATTAAGCATAAAGGTTTTTTGATGATAAGGTTAGCTATGTTTACTTTGGGAAGTAGCTGAATAAATGACGGATTATTAGCTTCAAATTTTCTGTCTTATTATTCTCGTAGCATTAACATAACTTTTGTAAACAGTCTCACACTTGACATTGTCCCATTAGAACAAGTCATGTCCCAAATTGTATGTTATGACGTAACTCATTGAATAAAACAAGGACGTCATCACAACATAATCAGGTATTAGCTTACATCAAATCATAGGAAAATGATAAAAAAATAACATCTTTTGAACCGCATTGCACAAATTCAAAGTCTTTGCGACATTGAAGCCCATATTGCAAGTGTCTTTTTTTCATACTTGGGCGTTACCCAAATTTTACCCTTCAATCCGGTCCAACCAGAAGTTCAAATAAGCAATAAAAGTGTGTAAATTTAAATGCATCTACAAAAACAATTATGAATGATTTTCATTGTTTCTTTGTCTAAAATTGTCAGTGAAGTTTGAGCTTTTGTCTCTGAAAAAGGGCTTTTTTAAGTCATCATATGTTATTACGCCCCAAAGTGAGATGTTCTATTTCAAAAACTAACTTGACATTTTCATGTCGGACATTTTTCATATCAGGACAATTAACATCATCTTGAGACTGTTGCATGGATGTAGTACACATGCACGAACATTACCTCAGCTACATGTACATATGTAGAGACGGAGGCGCATATAGTCAACTTCCCAATACCTTGGGGAGCTCAAACCAACTGTCCAACCTCAAACCGTGTTATATTTGTGAACTGGCATCCAATATGAGGCGTTTTGTACTGCTGTGTTTGACAGGATGTGGTCTATTGTGCAATAGCCAAAAAGAATGGGACAAAAATGCATGGTGAATAGAACCAAAATGCATGTTTTTTGTGAATGACGCTTAACCTACTATCCTTCAATAAAATAAGAAGGATTTTCTTAAGTTTTAAATAATGACTTCTAGTTGTTTTTAGTTTAAATCTGTTTGTACTCTTCTGCCTGATCTAAAAATTGGTTGAAAAAACACCGCAACATTCAGCAAAAGGAAATTTTTAGCTAACGGTTCATGTCTGTTGTCCATGTATATTTTTATGTATGTGAGCTGTGGTCTAAGAGAGCACATACATGTACCATTTGAACCTTTGAGGCAAGTTCATCAAAATTCATCAAATTCGTTAGTCACATTGTAGTGATATTTTCTCATGACTTTGATTGTTTCCCATATCCATATTGTGATTACTGCGCTCTAAATATATAAAGGTGATTGAAGGGTTTTTTCAATTTTGACATTAATTCAGACAGAAATATTGTTTTCTTGAGGATTGGTACCGATACGAAACTGTATAACAGGAGAGCTGTCAAATTGAAACTTATCAAAACAGTTTCAGATAGTTAATAATTGTCTACTCTTTCTTTAGTTTGATATTTTGTCAACACCCTTGGAACTACTTAATGCACTGTGATGTAATTTATTTATTCCAGGATCTTAACATGCAAATCTGAGGTGAAGACTTGCTGCTTCAGCCCTATCAAAACAGCATTTGCATTTGCAGGAACAGTAAGTGTTTCTCTGCTTGGTTTTTTTTAAACCCTATTTATTATCTTTAGAAAGTGTACAAAACTTAATGATTTCATTTTCATACAAAGAAACCATGTAAAAATTGCCCTTTACATTGACTGCAGAGCTGAGAATAGGGCTTTTTGATAAATGTTTTCAATTCCTTTTGGGACAGGAAAACAAGGTTAAATTGGGATCATGTTGAGCAACTTTTTTTCTTTACTTAAACATCATTCTGATGACATGTAGATTAAGTTGGCATGGCATCATATTTGAATCTACGAAAAAATGTTGGGTTTGATATTTTGACCAAGGGGTAAACTTATGGACTTTTTAACAGTTTGGATCAGCAGACAGGATCAAATTGGGGTCCGATTTTTGAAAAGTTTGTTGGGCTTTTCAAGAGATATCCAATATTACCGTTATTCACTATCTGATGATGCAATCATGACATCAAAACTTCCTCATCATCTACATGTTATCACGTATGCACAGTTTTTAAGTTGATACAAGCCTCAGAAGTATGTCTTTGTTTTGCAGACAATATTCATTCAAAAGAGACCTTTTGAAAAACAATTAAAACAATCAGTGTTTCCCTTATACTTGTTGTTTTTATGTCCCGCCGGCGAAGCGAGCCGAAGGGGCAGTGTTTGCCTTGTCCTTCTGTATGCGTGTGTGTGTGTGTGTGTTTGTGCAAGCATTGTCCAAGCGATAACTCAAGAAGGACTTGGCACTTCAATTCCAAACTTGATGTGTGGATTGGTCTTGAGATCCCCAGAAGCCAATTGTTTTAGACCCTTTATGTTAATTATCAAAGTCATTATGGCTAAAACGAAAGAATTGTCGTCCAAACAATAACTCAAGAAGGAAATGGCATATCAACTCCAATCTTGATGTGTGGATTGGTCTTGAGATCCCCAGAAGCCAATTGTTTTAGACCCTTTATGTTAATTATCAAAGTAATTATGGCTAAAAACAAAAGAATTGTCGTCCAAACAATAACTCAAGAAGGACACGGCATATCAACTCCAATCTTGACGTGTGGATTGGTCTTGGGATCTCAAAGAAGCCTATTGTTTTTGGACCCCCTACGACAAATATCAAAGTAATTATGGCTAAAAACAAAAGAAATGTTGTCTGAGCAATAACTCAAGAAGGACACGGCATATCAACTCCAAACTTGACGTGTGGATTGGTCTTGGGATCTCAAAGAAGCCTATTGTTTTTGGACCCCCTACGACAAATATCAAAGTAATTATGGCTAAAAACAAAAGAAATGTTGTCTGAGCAATAACTCAAGAAGGACACGGCATATCAACTCCAAACTTGACATGTGGATTGGCCTTGGCATCTCAAAGGAGCCTATTGTTTTTGGACCCCCTACGACAAATATCAAGGTCATTATGGCTAAAACAAAAGAAATGTTGTCCGAGCAATAACTCAAGAAGGACTTGGCATATCAACTCCAAACTTGACGTGTGGATTGGTATTGGGATACCCTAGAAGCCTATTGTTTTTAGACCCCCTACAACAAATATCAAGGTCATTATTGCTAAATGTTTTTCAAGCAATAAATAAAGAATGAGATTAATCTCAGCGGGGTATTTGTGTTTGTTAACACACCATTCTTGTTTACTTCATTAGTTGTACAAATTTATTTAACATATAGGAATTTTTTGTAGTGAACTAAATATCTATGTAATGTTCATCAAAGATTCTGGCCAAGGTTTAAAAAGGGCAATTTTATGACAAGCGGCCACTGTCTTTTATTCATTGGAGGACCAACCAGGCAGTCCATTTAAAATGCCTATAATACTTTGTGTGGATTGATTTAATGGCGACATCCAGCCACATCTACCAAAACAGATTTGTCAGTGCATGGAAAGTTCAGTTTTACACTTAGAAATCTTCAGTAGGATTTGAAACTGTGAATGGTGGGAGTACAATCAGGTGAGGTTTGCGGTGACATCATCCAATTAAAAGAGAAAAACCAACTTTGATTGGGATTCTATTAACCATTACCGTATTGAGGAGTCACATGAGATTGTATTGTTTAGTAGCTAATGCAATTACATGTAGGTCACACTTGAAAGGAAAGGATAGCTACATGTATTCACACCTACAATTCCTATATAAAAGGTGCTCCCAGGGCGTGCTCACCAGGGACTTAAAGTATCAAGTACATTACACTGGTCCAACCCTCTATGGGTGGGTGAAAAAAGTCTAATGCTTACTGTACATGCAGAGTTTAACTGTGTCACTGCACAAAAGGATGGGTGCCACGTGACTCCTCATTAGGGTAATGGTTAATACAATCCCAATCAAACTTTGCTTTTCTCATTTAATTGGTTGATTCTACTGCACCATTACCTCCAATCGGAGTCACCTGAGATTCGAAGGGAGCAGTGTAATGTATGCTCAAAAAAGAGAAGGAATGACAAGTACACATACATGGTACATGTGTGCAACATTTGCAAGAAGGAGTTGCAAGCAACTCTGATTTAAGAGCATCCCATTACCACTCAAGTTCCGTCAGGAAACAATGTGGAAAGATAATGTTGCATAAATATATCATCATCAACACATAGTTCCAAAACGGTACATTTCTCATGATGTATGCAGAGTAAACGGTAAATTCTGCAATCAATATAGATAGCAAAGACAAGCAGCAAATTCATTTGGGAAACTATGGGAAAACGTGTGTCTGCGCTCGCTTGTTGTGTAAAAAGAAAAACTGTAAAGCTATGGTTTAAGAAAAAATCTTTAAAACAAAAATGGAAAAACATAATAATGAAAAAACATATTGGGGTGGGGGGGGGGGTGCACGAATGCCCTTCATAGATACTTGCAACCGATAACTACATGTATTCCTCTTATCAATACATTGATGTAGCCAGAGCTGCCAATCTTTTCCATGTTCTGATGACCAAACTTAAAAAGCCCCCTGATATGGAAAATGTTTTTATTAAATTGAATGTAATTCTAAATATCTCCTGGATGTTGTACAAAATGTCCCTGATTATAAGGTGTAAATGTTGGCAGCTCTGATACTGTAGCTCTAAAATAAAGTTAGTTTCCATTTGAGGAAAGTTTATATTAATTAGCCTTTCAGTTTGTGGGCTTCCAACTTCTCAAAATTTACTCAGTAGTGCTAGATCCAATCATAGTAAGGTTAGAGACACCATGTAGCATCTAGTTTATTGCTCCATGGAGACACTTAGTAGGGTAGATGTGGCTTCCTCACCCATTTCTCATTGAATACTTTTTGTGAATTGGTTAGTATTACTTCTTACATGTAAATGAACAGTTGATTGAAGTTTTGGGTTTTTACACCAGCCGATTATATTATGTGCCTTTTAATAACAAAGTAAATATCTGTATCATTATCTTTAAAGGTAATACGTGTACATCTTGGCAAGGTTGACTTTTGATTTGATTTTCTTTTTACTTGAACATTGTTCTTGATTGATACAAATGTTATTTATCACCACCTAATCACAGGCAGATGGAACTATATTAATTTGGGACTTGCGTGAGCCATCTAGTATGCATCATATGATCCAAAATGGTGGCATTAAATTGTGTGTTCGAGTACCTACTTACAGTACTTATGGAGTACATAAAGATGAGGCGCACCAGTGTGCAGTGGTCACAGTGCAACCATTGACTACATCTGATGATAGTCTCAAAGCATCCACTCGCAATGCAGATTCAGCCAACCACAGTGGTATGCAAATGTATTTGTCAGTTTTTGCCATATCGTCCGATAGATGTTAAAATCATAGAAATAGAATTCAGATAAGATGTTATAAAACTCAATTGTAGTTTGGGTATGCTGTGCATGCCCTCTTTGTTAACTATGAACATACATGCAGTGACAAGCCTGAATAGCAGAGTCTACTTCGTTCGCTTACCCAAATAGCACTACTTTTGCATATTTAATAGCCGAAGGGCAATTTCGCTAAAGTTCTACAACCATTGGTGGCGCCCTCTTGGGCCTACCCATCATGCTATGCCACTGGCTCCGCCATGTTACTTCCTCTTTTTTTCTAGCGTTGGTATCGTACAGACGTGTTTTTCAACACTCTCTCTTGTTCTTGAGAATTCTGTACGATTTGCTTTGTAAAAACAATCGTTATGATCTTACTATATAAAGTTTGCTATAGTAGAGTTGTATTGTGTTGTAGAGAAAAAGTTTGAATAAGATTACTCTGCTTACGAGTCATTTTCTTGCTTCTGATTTGTTTGGTTTCTGATTAGCTAGACGCTCCAGCCGTGGGGCCCCTGTTCGGGAGTTCTCTCCCCACTGTTCAGGGGACTAGAAAAGTGCCGCGGAGTATAACGGCCATCGGCCGTTCCCTTCTTCCGGTTGTTTCCTCTTAGCCCGGGGTAGGCTAAGAGACCTAGCGAGACGTAGCGTGGGGTATATCAGCCGTCGGTCCCTCTCTTCCCCGGTCGTCTCAACTAGCTCGGGGAGCTAGTGCGCTAGATTAGGTTCACTGCTCCCCGAACGTCCTTGAATATCTCAGTATTGTGCGATTCCTAAACGAGATATTACACAGAAGCTTAATGGAAATACTACCATTATTTAATTTTATTTTAATTTTATTTCAGCCACACCAAACAGCGCAAGCACCAATAACAGGATGGATAAAAACATTAAATTACATAAAATAGCACAATAAAATTATTTATACAGACAAAACAAGACAGAGATTAAAACGGTGAAAAGTTCTTACATCAAAAAAAGTTAAAACATAAGTTACACTCTGGACCCGACCTCCCCTTTCAGATAAAAAAAAATCACAAGATTTCATTGATTTTATGCTTGAAGGCAGGAAGGGTAAGGTGGAAATTGTCAATACTGGGATTTGAGGACAAACGATGAATAAAACCGTTTTTAGGGGCATGACTGGTCTCTCCTCCCTACTAAGGCAGGGGATTCCCAGTCAACCTCAGTCATGCTTCGATGATCTGGAGTCCTGAGATCGGACCTTTAATCAGAGTTTTCTGAAGAGAGCGGATTAACTCAAACAAAGAAGCGCACAAGTAATCCTCCTTTGTCCTCTTCAGGGGAAACAACTTGTGACGGGACAAAGAAGAAGAAGAAGAAGGAATACAGCGTTTCCACAACAGATTTTATGAAGGCTTTTCAAGAAATAAGCACTACATTATCTGCACTGACAAGGCAACAACAGTGGGGACCCCCTCCGGCATTCGCTGGAGCAAACCCTCCAGTGGCGACATTCCTAAACCCTGACTTACCTGATTGGCAGAACCTACACCTGGACCACGCCACTATTTCAATCCATCCGTCAATGAACTTTGGTACCTCGGTTCACGGCGATCCCACTTTGGATGAAAGAAATGACTGCGACTCTTACGCACCATCACTGGAGGGGCGTACAGGTGAGAAAGAAATTCCTGACACCTCCAGCCTCTCTTCTTTTGAAACACAGTTGAGACTGTATCAATGCGACATGGTACGAGTGCTTCAACTGCCCGATGACAGTCAACCCGATCAACCAGCAAGTCGCCAGTCATTTAAACATTGGACGGTTGCGGAAGAGTCCCGCCCCCCAACCTTTCCTACCATGCCGATGGACAGTTAATGCGTAGACCGTATCCAGCACATTGCAGCTACAAAGAAATGGACCCTGTATCCACAGCGGGCATCAGCCTACTTTCGTTTTCCGGAGAAGGACTGTTAGGACTTCCTGACAGTTCCGCTTATACCAGGCACGGCCAAGGACAAGCTAACCGGAGACAGTGGTAAAGCCGCGACCAAGGTCATCTTCACTGATAAGACAAAAGCTAAAATGGAAGATGTTTTGAAGAAAGTTGATGAAGCTTCCAGATTTAGCACAAAAACAAGCGAATTTTTTCTTTTACTCTCCGAGTACATTGTCTGCGCCTGTGAAGAAGACTCATCCATCCCAGCTGATATGCTAGAGGTAGCCTTCAGATGTCTAGATGAAGGGCTCCGTTTCTCCTTGGACCAATTCACGAGAATATCTCTCATCTCAGCTAAGTCTTGCAGAGCCAACATCCTGGATACATTGTTCATCTCCTACGAGGGGGCAAAGAAGAAATTGGAAGACTTGACCCTCCTAGGGAAAGACCTCTTCAACGGAAAATTTCAAGAGGTTCTGGAAACCGTTCCAGTGGGCTATCAGGAATGGGGTCAACCTTAGGGCGACGCACGTTCCTGGGATAGAGAACGACGAAGCCGATGCCTTGTCCTGGGGTTGGGTGATTCCCACAGAGTGGTCCCTACACAGGGGAGTCGTTCAACAGATATTTGCGATCCAAGGTCGACCTCACATTCACTTATTTGCGCAGGCATGGGCCACGGATGCTCTCAATAAAGTGGACAAACATGTTCGTTTATGTGTTCCCCCGATCTCGCTCCTCCCTCGGGTCATCGGGAAACTAGAGAGAGAACAATGAAGAATCCTTCTAATTGCCCCATTCTGGCCCCGCCTGCCATGGTTCACTCGACTAGTGAGACTGCTAGTGGGTCCTCCTCCGGTAATCCTCCCTTATCGTCGGGACCTACTGTCGCAACCACACTCGCAGTTCCTCTACCCCGAACCACAAGATCTCCACCTAGTATGCTGGCAACTGTCAAGCGTGCCTTCCGCTCAGCAGGCCTTTCAGTAGACACTGCAACATTGACCGCAAAGGGACGCCGACTGTCAACAAGAAGGGTCTATGACAGTAGGATTCGAAATTTTGCCAGGTGGTGCGAGGAACGGGCGCTGGATCCGCTCTCAGCTTCTCTAGCAGATGTCATAGAATTCCTCCTATTCCTATTCAGGACGAACCTAGCAATAGGAACTGTAAAAAACTACAGTTCGGCCATAGGAGCGATCCACAAGGGATTTCCAGATGGAATCTCTATTTCATTTAATCAGGCAATCTCACATCTCCTACATGTACGAGGGATGTTCAATGAAAGACCCCCTGTTCGTAAGTTAGTCCCTTCCTGGGACCTTAAACAAGTCTTGGGACTCTTATCAGGGACACTGACGAACCGGCGGGTCAGGCCTCCCTCCTACACCTATCCATTAAACTGGCATTTCTGCTTGCAACAGCTACAGCCAGAGGGAGCAGTGAAATCCATGCACTTAGCTAGCGTTGGGAACCCGGCGGAGTCCGCTTGGTCCCAAGGACGACCTTCTTGACGAAGAATCAGACTCCAGAATGTAGTCCCCGGAAATCTTCATCCCGGAGATCGGATCGTTTTCATCAGTTCCCTTGGACAAACTTTGGTGCCCTGTGCCTTAACTGGTATCTGGCACATATTAAGTCGCTGAGGGGGGAGTGCCTTCAGTTATTTATTTCAACAGTGACCCCCCATGGACTGGCATCCAGGGACACTATTGCGCGATGGATTGCTTCAGCAATCAAATTCGCTAACCTGAACTGGCCATCCAAAGCCGACTCTAACGCCAAGTCCCATATACATGTACAAGCTCATGACGTCAGGGCTGTAGCTACTTCATGGGCACTCTTCAGGGGAGTCCCCCTGACGGACATTACTCTGGAAGTCGGCCTCGACCTTCACTTCTTGCTACCTTCGTGACATACTCCAGACTGGAGACAGAATGGGAAGGACAGTCCTCTCGTCCGCTCCTCCTGCTCCAAAGAGTTCTACCCAACCAAGTGGTACTTCCCGGCATCCCCAGGAGCTACACTAAGGTGGGCACAATAATTTATTATATACATTTATAATTTAAATAAAGTATATAAAAAATCAAACAAATTTTTAAAAACACACAAAAAAACCACACAGAAACTTGTCAGTTGCTTTACACAATAGATGTCTGTCTAATCTCTGTTGTTCAGGCGTCTCAACTACCCAGCCACCAGACTGCTTGGTGCTAGTCTATGCAATAGTAGTGCTATTTGGGTAAGTGAACAAAGTAGACTCCCTCCCCGCAGTAGTGTGGGAAGGGTCTACGAGTGATACTTACACAAAGAGCATCCCGCCCTCCTTCCCTCTTGGCTCGCTCTAAAAGGCTAGAAAAAAGAGGAAGTAATATGGCGGAGCCAGTGCATAGCAAAATGGGTAGGCCCAAGAGGGCGCCACCAACGGTTGTAATACTTTTAGTGAAATTGCCCTTCGGCTATTAAATATGTATGCTATAGTAGTGCTATTTGGGTAAGTATCACTCGTAGACCCTTCCCACGCTACTGTGGGGAGGGGATTAACAAGATCAACCAACGTGAAATCTATCCCTTGTCTTTTTTGGACCTTATGTGCAAAATAACTTTGTAATAAATAGCTAAGTACTTAAGTTGCTAGGTCTAATTTTGGCTGCTATGACCCACAATTTATATTTGAATATTATTGGCTTTGTTTGAAGACTCAGGAAAGTTATAAGCTTTTAATTCATGATATTCTGCGTGGTAACAAGTTTTCCAATGATAAATGGAGTTGAACTACAAAATTTAAATAAATTATTGTTGGGATATCAACATTATCTCAGGCCATTAGCCCAGTGTACAAACAACTTTTGCTTGTTGCATAATTTTGTGTGTTTTCCCTGGCATATACAAAAGGTTTTGTATATTTCATCGTTGTGAAACAGCAGCATCTGTGAAAATTTGTTAAGAGAAAAAAACTTTTGCATTCAAGTAAAACTGTCAATTAGTTAAAAAAGAACTAAAGTGGAGGCTTGTAACAAAGTTAGTTTAGGTTTAAGGCCATTTGTTCCTTCTAATCATGTTTGTTTGCTGAAAACCTTGCATGATGCCATGGCTTACTTGTTAAGAAACAGTTTTTAATTAAAAATTCAGTACTCTGCCATTTATTTTTCTTTTTTTTGTATCCAAATAACATGCCAACTGTCTTGTTTACCATCGGGATTGTTTCTCACTGAAAAAAATCCACCAAGGACCAGCTCTCCGGTTTTCTCCTAGGATGTATACACCAATTACTAAAAAACAAAAATAAAAGTATGTGATGTAAAAAAGATGTAAATTTAAAAGGGCTTCTCTCTTTATAACATTTCACCCTCATATTGCAGATATCATGTTATTAATGTCAATTGGTAGTTGAATTGAAGGATATGGAGTACGTTTAAGTTATCTATGTTAGACTTAGTTGTGCACTATCATAAATCGTTTGCTGCATAAGTCTTATAATTTCAAAATTATTCATTGAAAAATTCATTTCCTGTTTGACAGAAGACATGCGAGGACTTTCTTTCCAGTTGGCTTCTTTGGATGAACTAGGTGTGATTCACTTTTGGGTAAGTTTTCTTGAATTATTTTCAAATAATTATACAATAATAATAAGAAGAGGAAGAATATTGATAAAAAAGAAGAACACTAGGTGTCTCGGGTCAGTTCTCGATTCTATAGAAGATAAATAATGTTTCCTGATGTTTGTTTCATATCAAATGTGAACTCCTTGTTGGTACAAGTTTGAAGACAACTAGTTATCATCAAGTTGTTGCTACCTTTTTGTGCGGGGCCATAGCAGGAAGTTTCTTATAGAATCTGCAAATCCTGCTACCACATCACACACTGCATCCATCGCTATCATTTGCTTCTCCGCAAGCTAGAGACAATGTTACCCGAAAAACTAGAACAAGATAGGAGGTCTTTTTTGGGACCAACATTCACAGTTCTGTGTTTCAATGTTGAAGGAATTTCGGCAGCCAAGCAGGAGTTACTAATAAGTGACATCTGTGTCAGGAATCGGTGTCAAGTTCTCTGCTTGCAAGAGACGCATCATGCCCAAGATGACATCCGGCCCCGTATTCCTGGCATGAGACTGGTAGTTGAAAGGCCACATAAACAGTATGGGAGTGCAATTTTTGTCACATCCCAAAGATCTGGGGCCGCACACGTGTCATCGCATTACTGAAGCCAGGCAAAGATCCATCAGTAGCAAAGAGCTACAGGCCAGTATCACTTCTTTGCCACACATACAAGCTGTTTGAGCGACTCATCCTGACCTGCTTGAACCAAGTAATAGAGCCGTCCCCGATGAAGGAACAGGCAGGTTTCAGGCCTGGGAAGTCCTGCACAGGACAGCTTTTTAATCTAACCCAACACATCGAGGATGGGTTCCAGAAAAGGTGTTATCACAGGCATTGTTTTTGTAGACCTCTCTGCAGCCTATAAAACTGTGAACCATTGCTGACTGTTACACAAACTACTTGCTATGACTCAAAACATGCATCTCACTTACCTGGTGAAGACCCTGATTGGAAACAGACGCTTCTTTGTTGAATTGTCAGGAGAGAAAAGTCGTTGGCACAGGCAGAAAAACAGTCTCCCTAAAGGAAGTGTCCTGGCACCCACTTTGTTCAACATCTACGTCAACGACCAACACAAGGAGTTTCATCTATGCAGATGACCTGTGTATCGCAACCAAAAGTACTGACTTTTCTGAGGCAGAAACTACCCTATGTGAAGCACTGGTCAACATGTCCTTATACTACAAAGAAAACCACCTGAGAGCCAACCCATCTAAAACCCAAGTCTGTGCCTTTCACTTGAAGAATCGTCACGTGTTGTAAGATTTGGCATGTGAAAGTGAAAGTAGTCCCTTTGGTGGTTGGAGCAACTGGCATGATATTTAATGCACTGGAGAAACATCTAGGTTAGATTGGAATAACTGTGAGAGTAGATCTAACACAGAAGGTGGAGCTTTTGGGAATAGCAAGGATCGTGTGAAAGATCCTCCCACTCATTGAGTTTCTGGCACAACAGCAAATGCGACCTTTGTTTTGATTTTGAAATGGTGAAAATGATAAGATTGTATGTATTGTGTGTATTGAGGGGTGTCTACCCATCGTGAAACCTAGGACTTTATCAAAAGGGATCTTATTGTTTTGACGTAGTAAGGATGTCCTCACTTTGCTTTAGTCCATTAAACCAATGGGGCGAACAATGGGAGAACAAAGAGAAGTCATCAATATTCAGGGTTAAAAAACATCTGTGTATAGCCATGTTTAATTGGAGTAATAATTTGGAGAAAAAGAGAAGTACCTGATTTACGGGGTTGACAATGATGTGTGTATTTCTTGTTAAAACAGTTGCTCAAAGGGAAACACATTTGGTTCTTTCTGAGAAGGTGAAGTGCTTTTAAAAGGAAGGAAGATGTGGCTTAAGACAACAATATTGATTTAAATTTCTTGAAAACATACAAAATGCCACTTCCCAAAAATGTATGTTTTGTTACATGTTTAATGCATAAAACTGTGACCTGGTCTTGCTGACCTACTTTTACACCAAACACAGCATTGTTGACCTTGTTGTCAAAGTCTTGATTTTGCTCATTGTTTATGTTAGTTTATATATTAGGTGGTAATTGTTTTGGTCTTGGACAATGTGGACTCAAAATTTTACATTGACAGAAACCTGAAATGGTTTGTTTCTTGTTGTGTCTTTAGCAACAACCACTGTATATATTAAGTAAGCTTGAGGTTAGCAGATTTGCAGTGTGATGAATAGATGGACTAATATTGTCAGTCTACTTGACTAAACTTACACAAAGACCCTCTACCAATGCATTTTCTCTATAAGCAACAGGTTTTTTGTCTGAGCATTTTATATATAAACACAACAGCACCCTCTGTGGTCTTTTTTCTTACTACCCATTCACAAAAGACATGTTTTTACCTAGCTCTAAGAGTTAAGTATTTTTTAAGAGTTTAAATGATTGAATAAATCAAGTGTAGATTCCCCCCTTCTTTTTAGAGTTTTTGTGGGTAATAGTTGATTGTTATGCCCGGCCGGCTAAGCAAGCTGAAGGGGCATGGAGTGTTTGCCTTGTCCTTGGGTGGACACACCCAGGGGCATTTGTGGGGTCCTGACAACAATGGAACAATGGACCCCACAAGGTAATTTCAATAG
>JAUELU010000042.1:3785358-3810899 GCA_032357145.1 Evasterias troschelii | reverse complement strand
AAAACTTAGAATTATGTGAGGCTCCACTGGTAAGTTGCACTTGTAATGCAAAAAGTTGTGGTATTTTAGGCATTTCTGCAAGGTACAAAAATATGTAATACTGTCGGGGCCATAAAAAAAAAAATTTGCCCGCCGAAATAGTTTCATCAAACAATTGGAGGAACTCGACCAAATAATAAACGTACGTGGTGGCATCCACAAAAGCGAGAAATTTGGCTTCATACGTCTTGACACATATGCCTCCCAATCCGACCATGGGCCAATCATCATGAGTGAGGAGATGTATTTCCTGGTATCAGGACAGTTACACTTCGTACCTTAAACACTTTGTACCTGGAACACTTTGCAAGGTACTTCGTTACCTGGACACTTCGTACCTTTTCCAAGACATTTTGTACCTTCTTACAAGACACTTCGTACCTACCTGGAACTGTTATGTTTTTCTGCCTTGTTTTGAGAGCGGGTCACGCTGCCTCAATATCATGAGACTCATTATAATGACCAGTTGTGACCAGACTCGAATTGAGCAGCAACTAACGGTTTGTTGCATGTAGTTCGAGTCTCTCAAGTAATTTAGTAATGTAGGATCATAGATAATTATTTCTAGATGGTTTTTATATTTTTTAGATAAAAAAATATCATGTACATGTAATTAACGAGAAATGACTGGAAAACCCCCAAAGTGGTCAAAGGTCAGCATATAGGCTTTACCAGCTGTTGCAAGTGTCAAATGTATGGGATATTGCTGCCCAATGTTGCAAGAACACTGGTGCTTTATTTATGTTAATGTTTTACTATGGCAAGGCATGAGAATCCAGTCTACAATGAACGTTATCCATCCAGCTCATAAAGAGTGTAAAAACAACCGACACATGCCCTTAATACACACGTCAGTCCAATCTTCATTCCTTAGACTTTCAAAGATTGCCACCAAAACACAGAGAAAGAAACGCAAAATATGGTAGAACAATCAGAAAATGGAAACCGAAAATCATAATAATCCATCAAAGGTGACTGATAGACGTTCTACAACAAGTACATGTACAACACTAGGCCTACTACAAAGAGTTGTTCGGGCTGAAAGGGACACATTAGCTTCCTTGGGCTGTTTTGGCTACAAAATAGACTAAAACATGACTCCAAAGGTCTTCCAGTAATGGCGAACGGTTCCAAAAATAAACCATCAATTTTTGTCGTTTTTGAGCATTTAAAAACAAAACAAAGGTCACATGGGTTATCCGAACCACTTTTTGGGTTCGAATAACCCTGGTGATCTTCGGAGTAAGTTTTACTTCCAGCGGTATAAAAATTAATTACTGCACCGTATTCAACCTTGTATTTTAACAAGAAAGAATTCATGAGTATTTGACACACAAAAATACGTATTCAAATTATGGATACAAGTTGTAAGTAATACAAAAAGTCAAACGTAAGATTTTTTTCAGATAGTCCGAGCACAGTGCACAGCGTGGGGCTGTAGCTACACAAACACAGGGGCAGTTGTGTCGCTAGCGAACAGAGTATCTCGGCATGCAGTGCTACCTCGACGGAAACCCACTAGCCAAGAGATAGCTGTATACCTGGAAGCTCATGAACATGTGGGAGGGGTAGGGAGCCAGACCACCAACAACATTGTTGTTATTGCGGGTTTGCTATTTGGTACACCTCGCTGATCGAATCCGTTGTTTCAAAATCTCAACTTTTCAATGCTCTGTGTACGTTCCTTGACCCGATTTGTACTGAGTTTCTTGTTTAATAAATAAGATTTATGTCAATACATAAGAATACCACTTTTATATTGATGGTACAATTAGTTTAAACAAAATTTGTGACAAACAATTCCAAAAAAACAGGCCCCCCCCAAAAAAAAAAAAAACGAAGCCCCTGAAGTGAAAAGTGAAAAAGAAATTAAAATTTTAAAGTTGAAAAAAAAACTCTATTGCAACCCTCATTTGTTTCCTCATTAACCGATGAAAATATAATTTTGTTTCACAAAATATTATTTTTCTTTTTATGAACGCAGTGTGTTTTTCTAGGTAATGAAATACATGTAGATTATTTCTAGAAAATAGGTTCTCGTTCCCTTGAACATGTGTTATTTTTCTTTCCCCCGAACTACAATTAAGTTCCCCAGAAACATGCTTTTGTTCCCTGAAGATACGCTTTCGTTCACTCGAAATATGCTTTCCTTCCTTAAAGAATGCTTTTTTTCCCTCGAGTAAAACACTTACATGAACAGAGCACCAGTCTACTTGAAAAATTGCACAGCATGTATCCTGTAATTTTGACACTTGTAACGGCTGGTAAAGCGTACACGGTGACCTTTGCTTTTGTTTTTTTCAGTAATTTCTCGTTAAATACGTGATATTTTTGTATAAAAGAAATATCAAAACCATCTTGAAATAATTGTCTTTGATTCAACATGATTAAATTACGTAAACAGGTAACCGGTGTGTCCCTTTAATGCCCAAACACCTATTTAAAAAAGTCTATCAAACCTGTTTAGTGATCACCAATCAGTAAACGTTTATAACATTTGTTATTGTTATTATTTTACAGGTTGCAGTGGTGTACATCTTGTACATGTACATGTAAATGTAGATAGATCAGCTATGGCATCAAATGCAGTGAACTTACTCTCCAAGTACTATTGGCTGACTGTATTAAAACCTGGTTGCAACAGAAGCTGCTCATCAGTTCAGCCATTGTTTGTTTGGGCCACAAGACCTTTGGTCATCACAAATTATCCTAAAGGAATGTTTTCCGTAAATCTACCTCCTGCAATTTATGAACTGTTAAATTCACATTCAGGTTTTAAAACGTGGATTCAAAGAATTGAAAAATGTGAGTCAATTAAAGAAGTTCTAAAGCTCACCCAAAATGAAAATTTGAATGGCAATCAGGCTTCAGTGGCACTTAGTATCATCCATAAATTTTATCAGACAGACAAATACAATGCAATGAAACAGTTTGGTAGCAACCAGTTGGAGCATTTGTACACTGTTGTAACTGAAGATGTGACTAAAATGTCAGGTGGAAGTATTGTCTCTTCAATATGTAATGTGCTTAATTTAGATTCAACACACGCATCGCAAGATCTCATGAAAAAGTTGGTGCCAGAATGCAGAGGGCGTCTTTGCTCATTTCATGTGTATGATATTGCAGAATTACTCTACCATTACCGATTGTTGTCAAGTTTTGAGGATACTAATGCACTTTTGAAAGAAGCAGCTGAAGCAATGGAGTTCAGATGGAAGGAATTACAGAATCCACAGATTGTTATTAGACTCCATAGCTCGGCTAAATACTTTTCGCCTTCACTGATAAGATGCCTAGAAGAAAAAACAGTTGAAATTATGAACCATTTAAGTTTCAAGGAATTAGTGCAGCTTTCAGAGGCTCTTAGCAACAATAAGATACGTTCACTGCCAATTCTTAGAGCAGTTTCCTTTCAAAGTGTTGAAAAGAGACAAGAGTGGGAGGTACATCTGGTATTAGAGCTGTTACAAGCAATGTCTAAGCTGAGTTTTCACCATGATTCTCTCTACAAAGTGTTGGCCAAATTCCTGAAGAAACAAATACCAAGTTGCAATGTTTCAACTATTAGCCGTGCTTCTCTCAGTTATGCTCTTCTTAGAATACACAACACAGACCTTCTGGATACCATAGCTACACACCTTGCACAGGAAGAAAACCTGCAATCGATTGGTGTTGATGACCTGAGTTATCTTCTGTTTGCAATCAGTCAGCTGCGTTATATGATGCAGGACTTTCATTCATTCACAGAGAAAGTTGCTGATAGACTGACTACACTAAACTGGCAGAATGTGTCACCACAAGTTCAAATTGATCTTGCCTTTTCTCTTGCAGTGCTTCAAATGTGTCCAAATATTTTATTGAAGCAGGTCCTGTGTGATCCACATATTTTTACAAGAAATGCACTTGGTAGGTTTCTTTTTCATTGTTGAACAAAATGTGTAAATTTTGACCGAACATATTTTTTTCCTTGTGGTCAGTGTGTACAGTAAACAGAAAACAAGTTTGAGAGAACTTTGAACAATACAAACTAAAAGTAAAAAGTGTATAATGTAAATTGTCAATTTCATATGCCTCTAGCCATCATTTTGTCATTCTTGGAATCATCATTGCTATGACTACAAAACCAAAATAAGATTTCAATGTTTACGTGGTAGCCGGTGTACATTTATAGAAACATGCCAAACGCCTATTAATCAAGTCAAGGCCATTTGGCAATTTGAGCCAAGGCTTTTCAATTGCACAAGTAGTACTCTGGTGTTCACAACTTTTCACCCATACCACACTTTGGATTTGTATAATCTATACAAGTATTTAACCACTTAACAAATGATACACAGAATGTGACCCCATTTGACCTTGACTTTCATTTCAAACTGGAAGATTATTATTTTTTTTAAAATCATAACTGCTAAACCATACATTGGATGTTTTTATCATCTGAACATCATCAGAAAGTTGTCCACAGCTACACATAATATGACCCAATTTGACCTTGCCTTCCGGCTCAAACTGGAAGTTGAAGTTTAAAAAACATAACTCCTGTACCACACAATGAATTTTTACAATCTTTACATCATTAGAAAAGTCTTTATAAACTCAACAAACGCTGCATATGGTTCAAATCAATTTTTCATAAGCCCTGAACCACACATTGGATTTTTACAATGTACACATCGGCGGAAAGTTCTTCATCATCTGAAAAATGTCATATAGATTCGACATTGACTTCTGGTTCAAATTGAAAAAATGTGATTCTTGATTAGATGAGACATGAAACATGAGGTTATGCATGCATAGTAAGATTCAATTCAAGGATTAGCAAAATGCACACCTTGTTTTTGTGATGTCAAAAAAACTGATTGTCTAGTTTTTATGCCGCATGGTGGCAAGGCCACCTGAAGGGGCATGTTATTTCCAACATAATATGTCCTTCCATGTGGGCTTACGGAAGGGCCCTTGTGGGGTCTTTTAGACAATATGTTTTTTACAGTATTAAGGAATAGGATTTGTGTTAGTGGGTATAGGCATACCCAGAGTTGTGGGTACTTTTACACGATGGAACAAGGGTCTCCACAAACGGTTTCCTTTGTTAAACTGGGTCCCCACATTGTGATTCTTTAGATAAAGGATCAATAGAACAACAATAGGGAATCCCCACAATGGTGTGTGCAGAAGTATGTGTGTGGGAGTAGGTATACACATTCAAACCAGGGACCTGTAACAAAAGAAGACAATAGGTCCATGATTCGGGAAAGGTCCACGGTTGGAAAACGTGTAAAAACCAGTGGGAGCTGTTGCAATTAAGTTGAACACTATAAACAGAAAGTATAAACAAAACGGGGACAATAGGAGGCCCACGATTGCAGGCGTATATACACTTGTGTGTGTGGACACACCCAGGGGCATTTGTGGGGTCCTGACAACAATGGAACAATGGACCCCACAAGGTAATTTCAATAGGAACAATTGGGCCCTACAGGGGAATTCTTCAGAAAAGGGAATAATAGAACAACAATAGCAGTACCCCACAAACCGGATCCTTACGGCTGTGTGCGTGTGTGCAAACCTGTGCCTGGTGATATGCTGTTATATACGTTGTATTGTGCGTATGTGCGTAAATGCCAACTCAAAACTTGGTGTGTGGATTGGTCCTGGGATCCCCCAAGAAGCCTGTCATTGTGGGACCCCTTTGGTCAAATGTCAAGGTCATTATGGCTAAAAAAAACTTTTGTTGGAGCGATAACTCAAGATGGACTTTGCATATTAACTGCAAACTTGGTTTGTGGATTGGTCTTGGGGTCCTCCAGAAGTCTTTGTTTGTGGAACACCCACCCCCCTCCCCCCCCCCAGTCAAATGTCGAGGTCATTATGGCTAAAAAAAGAAATGTTGTCTAAGCAAAACCTCAAGAAGTACTTCATATCAACTGTAAACTTTGTTCGTGGATTTACTTGGGATTCCCCAGACGCCTATTGTTTTTGGACTCCTTGATAAAGTGTCAAGGTCATTATGGCTAAAAGAAATGACATTTTGTTTGTTTGTAACTGTAGAAGGACTTTGCATACTATTAGAAATTAAGTTCCAGTGATATTTGAAGAAAGACTTGGCATAATAAACTCTAAACTGTTGTTTGGATTGGTCTCGGGATCAAGCCTATTGTTTTATGACCACCTAGGTTATGTCAAGAAACAGACTGGCTTGTGGGGTATTTTTGTTTACCAAACACAACTTTTCTTGTTTAAACTTCTATTTCTCCCCCTGCTTTTTCTGTTAAAGGGAAGGTATAGGTTTTGTAATCACTCTTAAAATTAATGGCAATAAAAACTTATTTGGTTAGAAGTACAGCAGCTTTCGTTAGTGTAAAGCATTTTTTGAGAATATTTTACTCTGAAGTAATGTGGTTATGGAAAAAAGACATGGTCACATGCCCCAAAATTTCTGTCAGAAACGTTTCTCAGATTGTGTTTCTTCCTGCATGGACTTACTGCTCCGTTTTTTCTGCGATTTCTCAAATGCGCGACCACCGTTTGAAGTGAAATTTTCTTGGTAATTTGTATTTTATATCTCTATAATTCTCACATTCTTCACCGACATAGTGGAACAGTTTGCCTAACTTCATCAAAACTGCTCCAAATGAAAACGTTTTCAAATCTCCTATGCTAAATTTGAACCTTTTTCTTTTGTGAAGTGCTTTGGGGCATTTGTGTGAGGCGCTGTATAAGTACAGTTTATTATTATTATTATATAGGGTTAAAACAACCGAACGGCTCCAAAAACCAAAGGTATACTTGCTAACAAATATACATTTACAAGTTCACACGACCTTCAAATGTGTAGATCTTCACTAATAGAATACACCGCTGTGTTTAAGTTTGACAGGTGGGTAAAATCCCCTACTGACGTGATTCAAAATATCTGCTTCAAATGCAATCAATGACCTGTAAAATATGCCTCAAACCCACATGAGGGACACAGGAGATATTGCTGGTTGATATGGTGGTATGGTTGTGTCAAATAGGTTTCTCAAAAAACATTTTTTGGGGGCAAGTTTGGTGTTCAAAATGGTACATCGACGCTCTTGTGTGTGTTGAACACATTCAACGAATTTGCAGAAAGGATTTGGCAAAAAAGCTCACACGATCTTTAAACTTCACATATAGTAAGATCTATTACGATAGAAGACACCGCTGTTTGGAAACCTTGTCTTTGATAGTCAATACAGGTACATGTAGGCTTTAGTGCCCGATTTCAAACAAGTCAAGGTCAAACTGTGCAAAAGTTCTACAACCTGATATACAAATTATGAGTAGTTCTTGAGATACAAAGTTTTGAAATTTCAACCTAAAGTCAAATGGGGTCACACATGTAGTTTGTTCAGTTTTTAAAGCCCTCTCCATTGATGTTAATTTTGTAAATATCCACTGTGATTCATTTATGATTTTTTTCTCAAATATTCAACTTTGATTTAATGTAATTCGATACCTGATGATGTTATCATGACGTCACCACAGCGATTTTATCTTCTAATAAAGATCTTCTAATAAAGATGTGTGAGGGTTGTATGAGTTACTGGACTATGAATTGTGTCTTTGTGAATGGACAACTACTGGGCCGGGTCAATAAAGAAGAGGTTAAACTATCAATATAGTGTTTGTAAATTACAAATACTGGGTGTTTGGGTTGTATGAATAGCCATAGATTAAGATAAAATAGTCAAATAGGGACATAAAACAATTAAATTATAGCTTTATAATGTATATATATTTGAACTTTCGGTTTGGACAGGAAGTCAGGTCAAACCAGGTCACTATAGAACTTTCACACATCAAACTTTTACAAACAAAGCAAAGATTCAAATCATTAAATCTGTGGCTCAAGATATATTTTAGAAATACTGAAGTTTGATGGGTGTATATTGGAAACCGATGATGTAATCATTACTGTATGTCATTCCTAAATTTTATTTAAATGTTTGAGCATTAAGATTTACACATGTGCTAAGTTTCAAACATTAAACATGAAACAAGTTTTCAGCAAAATAGTACATGTACTATAACAACTTTTCACAAAAGGGTACTTTTGAAAATAAAGACATATCATTACTTTTTTATTTTTGGAAGGCCTAAGGTAAAACATTAATAATTCATATACAGAGGCCATGTCAAAATTTCTGTTCATATTTTCAAAACTCAAATTATTGTTATTTACTCATTTATAATAATTGTGAAAAATCAGAGTTCAATTTGGTTCAGTAATGAGCACATTATATGACTGGAAGTTCAATTTGCTTTTATGGTCTTGTGATTTATCTGAGCCAATGTTTTGGCTCGGGGGGTACATCACGTGACCTCAGTTGAGTTTTTAAAAATTTCCACAAACTGGGCCAAATGTTTGGGCTATTTTAGTGGATGTTTTTATTCTACTTTTGGAAGGCCTTATAGTCATGTTTGAGTCTAACACTATAGTACCACCCTAAAATTGCCCAATGAGGGTAAAAATGTTTTGTGAATATAAACAGAGACAGCATAGCAGAATATTAGAGATCAGCTGTTACCAAGGCTTGCATTATAAATGATCCCCTTTTCATGTGTAATTGCAACATATAAATTTATATACATACTTTTTACATAGTTCATGTTTCATTTAATGTTAGTTAGTAATAAACTATTTGTACCTTTTGTCTACTTACACAGACACTTGTATGGGAAAACAGAGAGTGGTTTATCAACTGAAGTTGTTGCAATTGAATACATATGCAAAACTGGAATGCAGAAGTTACCAAGGCCCATATCTTTCTCTTCTGTTTTTCCCTGAGGCTTTCAAAGTTAAATCTTCCAAGCTACATAAAAGTGTAGTAAAAACATTAGAAGCAGTGGTTGGTGGGCCAAAGTTCTGCATGACAAATGTCCGCCTTTCAGCTGGATACCAATTAGGTATGTACGATTGTAATTTTTGTTTACAGAGTATTAACTGTGGGGATCTCACACAATTTGAACAACTAACAGGCAGATCCCTGTGGATATATCAATATATTTATTCAATGTTACTTTGTGTAATTATAGGTATTGCCGATTTTCAAGCTTTTAATCTTATCAACACACAAACAGTATATATTTTGATGAACGATATAGAAAATATTGAAAGGACGTCAGACTATTGACAAAATAAGACTCTTGTCTGGGATGATTTTTTAGCTGGTTGTAACCTAAATTATAATATTAATTGCAGCTGGCTGCAAATAGTGCTTGTGAGTGGAAATCATAGAGTGCTGACAATATTACCTTTGAGTGAGAAATGATGGAAGAAATTCAGTTCTGACAGTACACTCCTGTTGGTTCAAAAGACCATGTTGGTGCCGACAGGCTTGCATTTTATGCACATGCCCACGCCTTTGGAACCGTCTCCTTCATCAAATTCGCTCAGCAGAATCAATGAAAATTTTGAAGAAACATCTGAAAACGTTCCAATTTAATGGTTGATTGCTAAGGAACTGCCTTTCCCATTATTTGTACCTTTTAATTTGCTTTGCTTAATATACTGTTAAAGAGTGTAAGAGCTCTCTATAAATGCCCATTATTATTATTGCTAATTATTACCAACTTGCACCTGCACCCATACAAACCCTCCAGAATAGTTTTCCACTGGCACTGATTCTTGAAGCTGGTCATGCACAAAGGATTTTTCAGTTGGGTTTACTACAATAACAATAAGTGATCAGGTGAGGTTTGCAGTGACACCATATATAAAACCGCTGGTTTGACATTTCAACGTTTTGATCAGTATGCGCTGATCGTCTTCAGGAGGATGCTGGACTCTGTCGCTGGATGCAGCTTAAGTACTGCTGAAGAGATTAACTGCTAGTTGGGCTAAGCTCAATGTACACGAAGGCAGGAACAGGATAAGCTGGGCTTAGCTTGATGATGCGTGTAGGCTGGAGCTGGAACTGAAACTGAACTGAAATCCACTGGGAGCTGGTAGGAAGTGTGTGCTCACATTGTATAAACAGAATCAGTTGGTAACAAGCACAGGGAGGGAGAGTAGGGCGCCTAGAGAAGACTGAGGGTATAGACGACCCAAGTCTAAGGAGTAGTGGACCGTGAATGTACAGTAGTACTGTAGATCCATTGGTCGGGACGATTGGGAGCAAATTGTCACTGATGTGGTAGCCGATGTCGAGGAACGGGCGTACTTGTAGATCACGATGGCCTCTCGATGGGGTGACATGCCTGGATGGGAGCGATGAGTTCTGATTTTGCTCTGAAAAAAATTAAAACTTGGCAATAGTGATTAAAGATGTAAAAGCAAAATGATCTGTGTCTAATGTGGATGTGGAATCTTAGTATCACAGCACCAGCTGTATCTTATTATTGGCACTGTCAACATACATGTATACAGTCGCCTCGTCTTTTCTTGTGTGGGATACAACCTCAAGCGTTGTGTCCTTTGGGGAAAAGTAATTTGCTCTGAAAAGAAGGAAAATTTGGCATTGGCCTCATGAGCAGGCATGTCCCTCACCAACTGCAAAGGCGACTAAATGACTTGTTTTCACTGCTAGTAAAAATTACAAGATAAATTATTAAATGGAACATATTTCCAATAAATGTGTACAATGTGTACAAAAGGTGAACCTTACCATTGCAAACACAATGCTTTTTCACTGCTATGCATGCAATGTCTACTGGATGACACTAAGAACGTCAATAAAAGGGATAATTCTGGGTGAGACTTTGGTGTAAATGCCGCCAAACTTCCACCCAAGGAACTGCTGATGTAGTCTGAAAATAATGGGATGCATAATAAAGGGGGATCAATCCTAGATGATCAGAAAATAATCTGTCCTGTGCCCGCTTTATGATCTTAGTCAAATATATAATTTTTAAACTGATCCGCTTTGTTGTTACACTTTGAACAAACCTTGACAATAGTTTTTTGCTGTAAAATTCAACAAACTACAGTCCAACTATAGTAAAATTCAACAAACTACAGTCCATGCATAACGTACAAAACAGTAATGCACCATAATCCTTCAGTGAAAACAGGTCAGTACATTGTATCAACGCTCTCGCTCCCAAAATCATGACAGATCAAGCTATCTTTTTGCTGCCATGTCTCCTGGCCAGAATAGGCTCTGGCATGCTCGTCTTAGGCAATTGTCAGTTCCCATCAAGTACAGCAAGTGGGTTTAATTGTTTATTCATCTTCTTCCTTAGCGTTTCAGGTCTTACCACTCTTTCCCCTCTAAAAATCATACCATCCTGTACTGCTAGCTCATCACGGTAGCTGTAGTACACATGTATGGCTTTAGTTGCTCAGGAAGTCTGTTTTGTTCTTCTGGCCATCCTTGGGTGATGGCTTGCTTCAGGAGCTGCAAGTGTCATTTTTTGCAGTCTTTCTTTGTATTTGAGTCAATCTTTCTTAACCTTTCTAATACTGTGTAGATTTTCTAAAACCTCCCTGGCCTTGGGCGGGAGGCTGTTCACCAACAGCTCATAATAATGTGTTTGCTTGATAAATTCTCTTTCCAGGGCAGTAAGTAATGGACACAATCGGCGACTGGAGTCACGTGACTCATAGTGGGTATACAATGTAAACAAACCAAGTAAGCAATGCACAGTGAGCATGGAAAGCATGGCTGCTTCCCATCTTACGACAATCCATTCGAAAGTCGCCATGCATTTCCATTGCGTTGCTTGCTTGGTTTGTTTACATTGTATACCAACTATGGGTCACGGGACTGCAGTCACCAATTATGTCTAATGCAAAGTTGTATTTCTTTAGACGAAGGAGCAATCCCGGGGCGGGGGGTGGGGGGAAATTTGGGCCTTTAATAAGATTTGTCTTCTTATTATCATTTCAAGAGGCTTATGATTGCTGTCATGACCACAATTGGTGGAAACTCTCCATACCAAAGACTACTACAAGCATCTCTTTTTTAATTGATGCATATTGCAATTCAGGGTCTGTCGGTGATCTGCTTGCATTTTCTACGGGATGGCCATTCTGCAGGAGTGCTGCCCTGGAACTGACACCACATGCATCACACTGAACAGCTAGTTCTTCCTCTGGTTAAAGAACCGTACTATGGGTGCATCACATACCATCTTTTTAACTTTGATGAGGACTTTCTCCTGGGCATTAGACTTCTCCCACACTACATCTGGTTTGGTAAGTTTTCAAATTAGAGTTTCTGACAGTCCTGGCAGGAATTTGCCGAGGTTGTTGACGAATCTAACCAGCTGTTGCCCTTCTTTTTTTGTTTGTGGGAGCTGGCATGCTTGTCACCGCATAAAGTTTCTGCGGATTAGCTTTGAGGCCTTTACTTGATATTGTATGACGAAGAAATAGTATATCGTTTACAAGGAATACGGATTTGGCCTTGTTCTGGTCTGCACAGCACTTCAGCATCTGTTCAAGTTTTGCATCATATTTGACTGCTTCTTTTCTTATTGGGAGCCACCTGTCCCAAAGACCAGGATATCATCAGCACCACAGATAACACCCATTAGTTTGTGACGTGCCTGATGTAACCTGCGCTGGAATCTCTGGAGACTCGAAAGTGCTAAAAGTCAGACGACAATAGCGATATGTTAGCGATAGCATCCAAAGGGTGTGTTGAAGGTTATCAAGATGCTTGGGGCCTCATCGAGCTCATCAAGTTGCCAAAATGCTCAGCTGAAGTTTAACTTACTGAAGACTCTGGGGCGAGCGAGGTTGGGCACAATGTCTTAGTCACTGGCAACTGACAGTGTTCATGCTTCAGTGATCTTGGGTCAATACATATTCTGAGTGAACCAGTTTTCTTCTAAGCCACTACTAATTAACTGGCTTCCACTGTGTTGGTTGTTGCACTGCTGTGAATACTCCAGATCTTTCCATGCATTCAAGTTTACCTTTTGACTTTGTCCTTGATAGCATGCGGTAGTCTTCTGGGGTAACAGGCGTAATGTTGTTGCATTAAGAAAATTGTGCTGTATAAATCTTTGGATGACCTACTAGGATCTGTTGACATGGACACTTTATTAATATGGACTTGGTAAAGTTCTCCCTGTTTACTGTGATGAAATTTGACTTGCCTTTTAATACTACCAAGCACTCTACATGCTCCTGCCTGTATTGTTGATTTGTTCCATGAGCAGTGTCTTTGGGTTCTTTGTTGTGGTGTATGTAGTGCCCTTAAGACAGTTCTTGGATATGATGTTGACACAGGCACTTCTGTCTACTAGAAAGTTGATGGTCTTCCCATCATTGAGCATTTCTGCATACACATCCTCTTTGTTTGGCTGTATCAAATAAAATACACTGAATGAGCATTGGGTTTTGTAGAAACTTTGGTTGCCATCACTCTCAGTCTCAATGCTTTGACCAGGTTTTTTTTTTTGTTTTTTTGGTTGACCCATGATGCTTGTCCCTGACGTTGTGCACGGCTTGTGCCTCATCATTTGTGTGTGGGCTTGGGGGTGCTGTGAATGCTTCCAGCAGGCATGAAAATTCCTCGCCATTCGGTGGTTTTCCGCTTTTTGGAGGCCAAAATATGACCTTTCCGAGTTCAGTGTGAATCCGGTTTAAAATTGGGGGGGTAGGGGTTACACGATTACATGATTTAAAACCGACCGATCATCCGGCCCACTTTAACATTTTTGTTGTTCACTCGAAAGTGCCGTGAAATGCTGACCAATAGCGATCACGATATACACGATGTGCCCTAAATTGTCCACTTGCATCTTTTGTTGAGTCCTCTTTCGTTTATCTGTGGAGCGCAATCAACAGATTTTACAAACTCTTGCGCAGAATCGGCAGAGGATTTGCCTATTGAGCATAAATTTGTGCAATCCTCAAATTGCGGGCCGTCGTGTAGACACGTGCGCGCAGTGCTTTGCATTGTGGGTGTTTTCCGCTGGGTACTTCAGGAAACATGACGCGATGTCCGTGGGTCACAAAATCATGAGACCCAAATCACGCAGAAATCTGTAAACTTGTCTGGATGTGTTCTAGTTTTGGGTTAAATTTTGTTAAAAAACATGTTAGTTTGGTCAAAGTTGGTCCATAATACCTCAATTTTTTAAATAATGTTTTTTTTAGCGGAATAAAAATTTTAGGGTCGCGGCTTAAAATAAGGGTCCGTCGGATAACGGGAAACAGAACCCTTTTTGGGGGGCATTATTATAGAGTAATACATTTAGATTCTCAAACTGTGTCTACTGTGTTTATTTCTGCTGTTAAATATGGACATTCAGATCTAAAAATTGCTTGAAAATGATACTTTCAGTACCTAAATTGTCAAAATTTTCTAAAAGGGGGCAGTGCCCCCTTAACCCCCGCCGGGGCCTAGGCCCCCTGGACCCCCAGCATGCATCATTTTGGGCTCGGGACAAACCCGCGGCTTGATTGGGATAATTAATAGTGGAGCGATATTTTCCAATTTTTTCAACATGACCTATTCTCATGCCTGTTTCAGTTTTGACTCTGCTGATTCCATGCTTTTACATATGACTATGCATGGAGAGTGTTGGGTTTCATTCTTGGAGCAGAGGTTTTCTTGTGTTAGAGTCTCCAATTCCCCCAATTTGTTCAAGTGGACTGCTTGACATACATTCACAGAAGTTGCATGTCTTTGCAAGGGAGCCAGACAAGTTTCAAACTCTCACCCGCTTCTTATTGATGCTTGATTAACAACTAGTGCTAGTACATCCATTGTATGTCTCATTCACTTCACCAATGGCATATTTATCAAATGCCATTTTATTTTTGTCAAAATCTCTGGAATCATCTTCATGGGTAAAGTTGAAACTGTTATAAATCTGAAGTCCCTGTGGCCCGATCGCATGCAGGAAAAATGCTGTGCAGTATTCAGCTGTTTGTTTATGGAGCTGTAGTGTAAATGCCATAGTTACTCAACATCTTCTTTCATGTTATCAGTTGTCAATAGCCCCAAGCGCAACTTGCATTGTGGTGGTCGAATTCTGCCAACCAGTGCAGGTCCCCTCGGCACGGTGCCATGTTGTCGGAGCAATGTAACATTGACTTCATGTCCATTGGCATTTAACTGTTCACCAACGTTGTCCTCTGCTGTTGGTGACCCTGCATATGCTGTCATCTTCTCTTGTATTTTTTAGCCAATTGCAGCCTATCCTGAGGCAATGTTTCATTGGATCAAGCTACAGTTGCAGTGTACACAGATTTTGGCCATTGGTCACCTTTTGGTCGATGGTGTCATTTTATCTGAAGCAGATTGGTACAACACCTTTGTCTTACCAAGGCTGATGGTCAGGCCAAAAGATGAGAAGCTTCAGCAAATTTGTCAACATCAGCTGGAGGTCAGATTCTTTGTGTGCCATTAACCATGTTAACGCACAGTCATCTGCAAAAAGTGCCTTGGTGATGTTGTTCTCGGTAGTCTTTGTCTTGGCGTTCAGTCTCAGAAGGTCAAAAAGTGATCCATCAAGCCTACTTCAGGTACATGCCAAGCTCGAGGTCACGGACAGCATGGTTGAGCATACTGGGGAAGAAGAGGTTAAAGAGCACAGGTGCCAGCACACAGCTCTGCTGCCTTCATTGAAGATTTTAAACAGCTGGGAATTTGCCCCACTCAAGAATACAAGACCATTCATGTCTTCGTGGAATTGTGTTTTTAAAAAACACCCAAGTTTTGAAAGAGTAGTCCAGAGTGCTTTTCTGCTGACTGTATCAAATGCCTTGGTCAGATCTATAGAGATCCAGGTATTGTTTGATGCACTTCTCCTGATGCACAGTGAAGATTACAGCAATGGTGCTCACTGCTGCGTCCAGGACGCAAGCCACACTGAGACTCAGGTAGATTTTTCTCTGATACAGTGGCAATGAGGCAATGAGTATAACACAATTACGTAAAGATCTTCCTAGCAATGGATAGGAGGGAGATGCCAGGGTAGTTGCCGCAAACGACTTTGCTGCCCTTGTTTTTGAACAGGGAGACAATCAACGCGTCCTTGAAACCTTTGAGCTTCATCTGCCCAAATGCTTGTTAGGCATCACTGGACCTGCTGCCTTGAATCATTCTGCAGGAAATTTTTCCATTCCTGGAGCCTTACCGGAGCTGGTCTGACTGATGGCGTTTCACCTCATCAAGAGTAGGGAGGAGGTCAAGACTGTCAATGGTTGGGTACTGAGGGATCACAGAGCAAGGGCGGCACTGTTGACAGTGGAAGGTCTATTGAGCAGATTGTTAAAGTGTTCCATCCATCTCTTACTAATGCTGTTCTTTTACTTCAGCAAGGTTGTACCATCAGCTGACAAAAGGGGAGTGGAGGTTGGTCTGAATGGTTCATACACATTGATAGAAGTGAAGAACATCTTGGAGTTTTACGCAGTGCTGTTTGTGCTTTACTCTGGAGATGTTGAAAACAACAATATTTTGATTTTCTTTCAGAATCATTCTGATGCTTTCGTCATTTTTATCAAACCAGTCCTGGTTTTTCAGTCCAAACATTGCCAAGTGTTGACTCAGCTGATTTTTATTGCCAGTGTTTTAAACTGGTTCAACTTATTAGATGTACTTCTGGTCAATGGTCCCTGGGTTTGTAGCTCATTTTCAAGGCTGTTGGTACACTTGGTTTCTAGTCTGTGATTGTGGTTTTTAGTCTACCTGATAGCCAAGGCATGATTGCCTGAAATAGCACCCTCTTGTGGATAAACCTCTGTCTTTAACCTATGATCACAGACTTGGAATCTTGTTCATCAGTTTGTACACACCCTATGGCGAATTAGTCCAAAAGGGAACGGAACATTCTGATTGTACAGAATCTCAAAAGCCTTTAATAAAATGCATATATTCAAATTTAACCGTTTATACCACGGGATGCAGTATTGAAATACAACATTGATGCATAGGCCCTATGTAACTAATCTGCCTCTGCTCAGTGATTCAACTTGCAGTTTGGAATTAAAAACCACAGTGATTCTAGTTTTCAAAATAAATAAAAAACATTGGGAAAAGTCACTCAACGATTCCATTCAAATCATAGGTGTAACACAGATTTTCATCTTGTAAAGGATAAGGTTATTTGTTACTTTTTTCAGCATTTTAAGATCTTGTTCTATTTTATGTAAAAGATATAAGAAGCATACGTACAAAGCACTGTTAAAATAAGAACAATGACATTTTACAGAAAATGCTGAAGGATTATAACCTGTTGGTAATAGACGCAGCCAACTTGAGTTTTGTTGCCTCCTGATTGGTCATCTCTCTGGCATAGTGTTGTTATGTAAATGTCAGTTGTGAATAAATGAATATCCTGTATACACAAGAGGGTCAAGTCTGAGCTTGTGATAGCCAATCTGGGGGGAATTTTGCGTGTCTGATGCATAGAAATAATCAATGATCTTAGACTTGAAATCAAGTCTAGGCTGGTGGCGAAGCTCTCACGATGTCCTATATGATTCAGCTATATTGGTGTTAAGAGACAGCCAGACAACCGTGGGCTTCATATGATGTGCAGTGTGAGGGCAGATCTCACTAGATGGTGGTCAGTCCAGCACTCGGCTCCACGCATGGTCCTTGTGATTTTAACATAACCAATATCCCTCTTGCGACAGATGACAAAGTCAATCTGATGCCATCGCTTGGATCTTGGATTCATCCAAGTTGTCTTTTGTTTGTCGGCTAACCTGGCGTAAGTGTACCTAATTAACGGTTGTTTTCTGCATTCAAGGTCGGAAGTAGAATGCCATTTTCATTTATGAATTCCCAATGCCAGGTCGCCCAAGGACCCCTTTCCAGTTCATGTAGCAGCTGCCTGTTCTGGCATTGAAATTGCCAAGCAGGAGAAGTTTGTCACCAGGGGGTGTTATTTTGATCATGCAGCCCTGGTCGCTGTAGAAGCCTTCTTTTTACTTCATAGCTACTAGCAAGAGTGGGTGCATAGGCACTGATGATTGTTACATGGCAAGATGTGTTGCTGGGGATGCAGAGCTTCATGAGTGGCTCACTGATGCCAGATGAAAGGTCTGGAAGCTGGTGCAGGAGAGTAGTTCTGATGGCCAACCCTACTCCATGAATTTTGTCTTCATTTTCACCCTTGCCTTTCCAAAAGAAAGTGTAGCCTCCTTTCAGCTTGGTGATTGAACCTTCCTCTGCAAGTCTGGTCTCGTTAATGGCAGCAGCGTCAATGTTGTAGTGCCCCAACTCTCTTGCCACTTGCTGTTCTCCTCTCAGGCCATGTGTTGAAAAAGTTCAGTGTTTCTGTTCTTTTATTTTTTCCATTTGTTTCAACTGCTATGTAGGTAAACTGCCAGTCGCGGTCAGCCCGGTTCAGAGATGAGCGATCAATGTCCCAGGCCGCCTCCAAGCAGGTGTGAGATTACGACTCCCAGTGGTTACCTCCAACAGATGCTTCCCCCCTCTCCTATCCCAGTAGGACTTGTAGGAAATACAGATGATAAATTTTGACGGTGCATAAAGAAACCTGTGCGAGAATAATTTATAGTGGGAGAGTCCCACTCTCGGCTTTAGTGAATATTTTTCAAATCAATCATATTTTTAGAGGTATCATATCCCACTCATTGTTTTCTTCTAGATTCCAATAAACATACATGTACAATGCAACCACCAACCTGTGAAAATTTCACAAAGTTATAATGTCACGCTTTATTAAGGGGGTTGGAGAGGTATTGTAGTATTTCGTCAGTGGTCAAAGCTTCAGGTGGTGATCAAGGACACAGAAATAAGTCCTGGTCCCAAAATAGTCCAGTAAAAAGAATAATGGGAATTTCAGTCTAAAACCAGTAGTTTAAGAACTATGACAAAGCATCTAAAAGGGTCTAATAGGTTAGCTAGGTGGGGTAATGGGGATGTATCTTCAATGTGGGCTATTATCATTATAAGGTAGGTATACAAAACGGTAAATAATCTGTGTTTTCTTTTTGAAAAGATGCTGTTGTTATTCTGTGTGGGGATGACACACCTTTGCCTGTCAGCTATTGTAAAGAAACAGTTGATTCAGACTTGAACATCATTGACAAGCTTCTTCAAAGCCACACAAGGTTGGTGTTAAGGCAAGATTGCATTGGACAGAAAAAAGTCAAACTGCTAATCAGTAATAAGTGCCAGTTTGCAAAACTGAGTTTTGTAGTCTAGTCAGCCTTGTGTATCAAATTTTTAAGTCTAAATCTTGGGTCTGGTGTGCCCAGGGAGTCTGGTGTGCCCCACTTAATTTTCTTAACATTATTTGCTGGTTTGCTCTGAATACAAAGGTTTTGGTATGGTAAAGAGTTGTTTTTTGGCTGAATATTAAAAAAATAGTAAAGCTGTGGCATCATGTCATGAAACAGAATAATCCTGTCTGCTGTGGACAGAGTCTGAGAATGATACATTCATTGTACATGCTCAAATGATACCTCCACATGTATGATACGCACACTGTTTGTAGCATGTATGGATATCATTGCTGGACTGCTGCATGTACCGGTATAGGTCATGGGGATTGAAAGGCTCTCACAGCCTTTTGTTTATTTTTGTTTTTAATTTAGTGCCACTAATCCTTGACAGATTTCTTCATTCAAGGTATCAAATAAAAGCTAATAACTTTTCCTACACTATAAAAATAGCAATTTACATGTAACATGATAAACTCTATCTCTCAAATTGGCCTAAATTGGGCAATGCTTCTTTAATATTATTTCAGTTCGATAAACCAAAACTTTCACATTACAGATATTTTGAAAATACCTCAAGCGGAACAGGAGATACAAAGAGTTCAATAACAATTTATTGACTGATTTATATTGCGCCCATCCATAACATGTAACTAAATTATTAACATATCAAATAATAAACCACAAAATTATTAACAGTAATAAAAAAGCAACAACAGAAAAAAAAAGACAATTATTAAAAACTGGAAAACACAAAATAAGCACAATTGGTAATAATTGAGGAAGTACATGTACCACAATCCATAAAAATGATAACACAAGACCCTTATGGGACTTCCCAAGCTGACTTAAATACTGTGGAGCTAGACTATGTAAATTGTGTAAGTAATCGTTACAATTTTTAATTCAATTCTAAGCCGAACAGGGAGCCAATGTAAATCAATAAATGTGACAAAACTTGAACGCGTTACAGACAAACCTTTGCACTCTCTAGATTTGTTTAATCTTAGTGTTACGTAAGCCATAAAACAAACTGTAACAGTAAGTCTTGTCTACTAGAGATAAATGCATAAATCAGTGTCTCAGTACATTCCTTAGACAAATATTTTCTTATGTGTCTAATGTTTATGCAAATAATAAAACGCACATCCGCAAACTTTAGTAACATGAGTTTTCATTGACATATTGTAATCAAACCATGCACTTAGATTTCAGGGGCAAGGGAAACAGGTGATGCAATTGACTGCCCAACCTGAATACCATCCAATGTAACTTTAGATAGTTGCTGGCGGGTACTGATTATCAAGAATTCTGTTTTAGTTTCATTTAAAAATAACCCATCAGTAAGCAGCCATTGTCAAACATCCTAAATGCAAGCCTCCATGGCAGAAATAGAGGTCTCGTGACTACCAGCCTCATCAGGACAGAATGACAGATAAAACTGAGTATCATCTGAATAGCAGTTAATCTGTGGATGATGAACTTTGTCAAA
Organism: Evasterias troschelii; assembly: GCA_032357145.1. Classification (NCBI taxonomy): domain Eukaryota; kingdom Metazoa; phylum Echinodermata; class Asteroidea; order Forcipulatida; family Asteriidae; genus Evasterias; species Evasterias troschelii. The sequence continues at coordinate 3,790,242 of JAUELU010000042.1, read as the reverse complement.
CAACCGACTAGTGTACAAAATGAAAAGTAAGGGGCTTAGACACGACCGACCCTTGCAGAGTTCCCCATTCAAGATTATAATTATTCAACAGTTTACCATTTATTAAAACCCTTTGAGATCTATCTAAAGACAGTCCCTTAGCCCAGTTGTTACACATTTTTAGTGCACTGTGGCCCTATCATTTTTTGTCAAATTCATTAATTCTGTTCCGACATCAGCCCAGAATTGTAGGTTTTAATAAACCATTGATGCCGAAATTCTTTGTGTTTTCTCTGCATGGCCAGCTCAAGTAGCACCCATTTAGGGTGTTACATCATTGGATTTGTAAACAACCCTGTGGGCAGACGATCTCATACTTAACATTGCACATCAGGACAAGCCATACCATATTGCAGCTGATGACATAATGTAGTGAATAAAACAAATGCCATCATTGTCTGTGACATCATCAGCAAACAACTTACATAAATTAAATAGATACTTTTAAAGAATATTTTTGAATTCCATGACATAAATTCATAATCTTTGCGACCCTGTCACTGTAGCTTGATTAAATGCATCTCAGCACACACTATAAATTACCTTAATTTTGTGCGGTTCAAACTGAAGTTCAGTAAGAATACAAGTTTGTTAATATGACGGCTTCTATGGAGAAAGTGATCAAGATTTTTTCATATGGTTTATGTTTATGAAATAATCAGTGAACTCAAAGCTTTTAGCATTAGTATAATGCTTGTTGAATTCATTAAGTGCATCTTTTAATTGTTTATTATGTTATACCCAAATCCCTGCTCTCTAGAGAGAGGTTCTATCAAAAGCTAAACTTTACATTTTTATGTCTGGACACAAAATTGACATACCAAATTATTTGGACTGCGACAATTCAGTTTACCCAACAAGCCACAGTACATTACACCAGCAAAAAATTGAACATCTTTCAATTGTTTATTTTGTTATACCCAACTGCGTTTGTTAAAAAAACAAAAAAACACTTATATCAAGTTTTTTAATGGGCCACTCGTAGGCCTGAAATCATTTAGACAACCCTATACAAGCTCACCTCATTTTGTAATAAAATATCTTTTAACTTGGTTAATTATCAATCATTTAAAAACGGAAGAAACACTTTTGAACCATTCTTCTACTAAGCGATGTCTAACTTCAGTCGTACAGAAGCTGAAGTGAGATATCGTTAACATTTGGACATTTAAACTTTTAACAAAATTTGACTATTTGTAATCAACAATTGCAGGGAATTTTGGCATAAATCTACACAATTTACCGCTAACCTCTACAATCATAATTAGGGTAATTTGCAGTCATGCCAGTTAGTACATACATTTCCTACTGGTATGATTGAAAATATTATGAAAGATTAAAAATAATTGTTATTATCAAAAGGTTTTTTATCAACTGCACAGTAACAACCAGTGCATACTCAAACTGCCACTACATAAACACATGTCAAACATACACAAATTACATGAATACGATTCATTAGCAAATGAGTTTGGAATAATTTTCTACATTTAGTAAATGATTGGTCTGCGAAGACCATACCTAGAGGGAACCAGTGCGTTGCCACAGTACATCAAAACATGAAATTGATTCTTTCAGCACATTGGGAGTATCGTATTGGAGAGTGGAAAAGAAAGCAGTATTTTGACCACAACTACTTAAAAACGAGTATGGAGTATACATGTAGGTTTTTTTCATGGAAATAGCGAGTATGGACTTCCTGTTTGAGTATTTTGTGAGCAGAGTACGAGTGAGAGCAGAGTACAAAGTGGTTAGAGCTATTAGTACGAGTACTACTACACTGATATAGGTACTGACATCTCTCGTGTGTGTTAATTGCTTAGAACATAACTCTACATGAACTGTATTTTTCATTTTCAGAGTTGCCATTGTAACATGGGGACCAAGTGACTATCTATTTGGAAGGAAACAACTTACTGGACGTTCGGTGATGGCCAAGCGTCACATACATCTACTTGGATTTCATGTCATTGAGGTTGGTTTGTATTTAGGATCAAGATCTTTGAATTTTGTTACACATTTTATTCCAAATTTTTTCCCAGGTTTGGACAGGTGGACAATGTCAAAATTGGGATGCCAATGTACATTATTGTTTTGTCCGAGGCTTCTCTGATGATGTACAGATTGTAAAAATCCATTGGGATGTACAGGAGTTATGATTATGGGACACCCAATGACAAAATCATCTTGTCATTGTTCGAGTACCATCTTCAGAGAAGAGTTGAGAGGAATAAAAGAAGTAAATGGAATTAATAGTGTTCCAACTGCATATGTTTCTGTAAAGATGGTTGTTGAAATGGGCCTGCAGCATAACTTTTAGGAATCCATTTCAAAGATGCTCTTCAGATCAATGACAACATCATTGTTATATTTGAAGTTGCACATGTTCAATTGTCAATTCATACACATGAATCGTGTACAAATTCCATTTCACATTGACTGCAGAGCTAAAACTAAGGCTTTTTTATATTTTTTCATCACAAATAACTTCCAAAAGATAAGGTAAAATTGGAGTTAATGAAAGTTTTGTTCAATATTAATAGATCTTTCGGATGAGGAATAAATTGGAAAAATCCATTGTGTAGTTTAGGGGTTTATGATTATTGGGAATATTAAACTTTGAATTTATGTAACTTGATACCTGATAATGTCATTCTTGAAATTACAAACAAGTGCTAGGGTCTTGGTATTTCTGAAAGTAACTAATGTGAACTTTACAAATCACAATGCAACACTTTCTTGCAGACAAGAGTTTAACGGATTTTAAAAGGAACACCATAACACATACCATGCCATACCAACAAGTGCTTTTCTGATCTGGCCAAAAAAAGAAAAACATTCTTTTTACACAATTTATGTTGGACCTGGTTGTCTACTTTTAAGTTTCACAGATAGACATTTGTTTATACTACCAAACTACAACATATTTATAGTAAAATGTGGTGAAACATTTTGGGGTTTTTTCTTTTAAAATTTGTTGCTGTAGGGTATTGTGAATTGTGATGACAGCATCATTGCTGTGTTTGAAAATCTCATGAGCCAAATGCCATTTTGCTCAGTTCACTTTCAGTTCAACTTTAAGTATAGTGGGGAAGAGTTGAAATGCAATGCTCCGTAGATTTGACTGTTCATGAGGTTTTGCGTGAACAACAGAAGTAGCGTAGTGCAAAATTTGGCTGAGTGAATACTGGGGGCATCCACTACATTCATGGCCTAAATACTCTAAAAAAGGTTTACCCCATTCACATTTTTGGCTCTTAACTCGTACATTGTACCTTTCCAAACATTGAGGACTTGGTTCAAAACTGTGCTATGGCTCCGTTCGGAAGATGCAGAGATGAGTATGTCGACCAAATAATGACAAACCCCTTCTGTAAGATTTCATCCATTCCTCCCTGGAAAATACCAAGGTTAGAATACACAAAAAAGGAATCTGCTGTATTCAAACAGCCCCTTGTGTGTATTTATGGTTAAATACTTTCTTGACTCCATCTCTAACTCGAGTTGTAAGCATAATTGCGAGAAGTCAATCTTTGAAGAACCTTTACCCCTCCTCTAAGGTTGTGAACAAATCTACACCTGGTAAAGTATACTGTTTAGTATCTAACAGTTGTTGACTGAAACATTATCGTCTCCACACAGGCATATATAGACTTCCATTTGGTTTGGGCACCGGTACAATAAGCAAAGCCCAATCGCTGCGATCAACCTTTGGCATGATTCATTCATCTTGTAAATGCTGTACCTTTGCCTTGAGTGAATATGGTAAAGAGCATGCCTTGCAGAACACATGTAGGCTTCCGCTTGGTATTCTCTGCAACAAAAATATGGGCGGCAAATTCTTTGATAGGGCCATCCTTATCACTGAAAACAGTTTCATACTGCTCCTTTATCCATGTAATGTCCTTGATTGGTGTACGTTTATTCCAGTGTCTGGTGATTGGTAAGCTGACTTGAACCTGGAATATGCATTTCCAGTCTCTCTGCATCTTTGCCAACCAGTCTCGACCAAACAAAGTTGGATTGTCCCCCACCACAAAATAGCGGCAGAGTGTGGGACTGGTTCTCGTGCTTGACAGGCAGGGTCAATTTTCCGAGTACTTGGATTGGTTCTCCATCATACGCTTTCAGTTTCACCGATGAACTCTCTATTGTCTCGACTCCAAAACGTCATTGGTTTGAATGATCATGACCTACAATGGTTTAAATCATATCTAGAATGTAGACCCCAGTATGTGCGTGTCGGTGACGTCGCCTCTAATCCTGTTCAACTTGATTTTTTTGTTCCACAGGGTTCAGTTCTTGGCCCTCAGTTGTTTTCATAATACATTTTTCCTCTTAAGGAAATAATTCAGAATCACACCCTCCAATATCACTCACATGCTGAAGACTTGCAATTATATGTCTCTTTTTATCCATCAAACAACATGCTGAATCTGGTATCGCTCACATTGAGGCCTGTATCCATGAAATTCGTCAGTGGTTGAACAACAACTTCCTGAAAATTAATGACAGCAAAACTGAATTCATGTTAATAGGTTCTCCACCACAACTTTCCTAAGCTCTATTCCGTTTATTTCTTTAGGTGACTCTCGAATCCAGCCGTAAAACACGCTCGTAACCTTGGTATTATTTTTGACTCTTCAATGTCTTTCAAGAATCACATTTCCCACACAGTTTGTTCTGCCTCATTTCATATTCGCAACATAGAAAAGATCAACAAATATTTTGACTGCACTTCAACAGAACACAGCTTGTCCACACATTTCGTCTCGTCTTGACATGGGTAATTCACTTTTCTTTGGCCTTCCAGATGTCCAACTTTCTCGTCTTCAACGCCTACAA